>RSEH01000289.1:0-56214 GCA_006503475.1 Stentor roeselii
ATAGCTAAAGTACTAAAACATGCAAGACACTTACTAAAATTCAAAGTCATTACAAAAACATAAAAAAGTCCACAAAGTACAACTCCACATGCCATTAAAACTGAAAAACTTACATCAAATGTCGAAGTATCAATAAAATCTATCTGAAAAAAATCTAATAAAGTTATTCCTTCAATCATTAGTAATAAATAAAGAACAGGCATCTTCAAATTGTGAGATAATTTATTGTCGATTCCCCGGTTTAATGAAAAACCAAGCAATTGAAGAAGGTAGATGCCTGGAATCACTGAGAAGATTAAGATGACTGACCAGTTTTGACTGGAAAATGAAATCATTAGACTTGGAATTAATGATGAAATGATAATTAAAATTAGTCCCCATTCATTTAAAGTCATCACTTTTCGGCGCTGGTAGAGGCGAATCTCGAGGAAAAATAACATCCGGGAGATGAATTTAGATTGTAGAATACGTTTTCTGAAGAGCGAGTAGATAAGTGAGAGGATCAATAAGATGAGGATTAAAACTATCATGGGAAGAGTCTGGAAGGTCCTCTCTGAAAGATTTTTATAATAATAGAAGATAGCCCCAACGAATCCTGCAAGAACATTTAGGACTTTAGGCAAAAAGTAAAATTTGCACTTTTCCATTATTTATAGAATAAATTATTTTTAAAGAAAATGTCGATGTTGAAATTCTTTCAGACTGATTAAAAGAATGAAGATCGTTGTGAAATCAGAGACGATGATGTTTAGGTATTATAAGTTGATTTAAACCTTTAAAAGTTATATATTCATAAGCTAAACTATATTCTCTAAAGATTGTTTAAGAATATTTCCTTGTTATTCAATTAACTTTTCTTTGATTCATTCATGTCAATAAACCTTACTTATTCACTTCACCCCCTTGAACCTCATAACTAAAATCTTAATTATTCCATAGATTAACTCTAAAAGCCAAATGATTTGAAAATATTCAAAAGCATATATATTTAAGGGATCGCTTTATTATCAGGATTTGGCTGAATTCGAAGAGGTTCTTTGCAATAAACTTCAGAATCAAAAATTATGTAGAATATGAAAAATCATCTTTTGCCAATCCACGATGAGTGATTTCCTGAAGCAAAGAAAAGAGCACTAATGAGAAATTTCTAAGTAAACTCTATTAAAGTACTAGATAAGCTAATCGATGATTATTAAAAAGTATAAATATTAGATAATTTAATTTAGATTGAAAAAAGTGTAATTTTCAGTAAGTAGATTCTTAGATTTCTGCTAAATAGTAGTGATTAATTTTTCTTTTTCCTCTTTTATGGTTTTTAAGCTTTAGAATTACTTATAATTATTCTATACTAATCGGTTCTGTAAATGAATATAATTAAAGTCTTTTATAATAAAGAGATCTTAAGTTTGATTTCAAGTGAAACTTATAGAAGCAGTTATGAGTGCTAAAAAGTTATATTTTATTAAACATGATGCATTGTTGATTTGAATAATATCATAATTGTTTATAGCAACATGATTATTTCGATAAAACCTATCCCTATACAATTCATATTCAACTAATTAGCTTATGATCATTTATTTAAACGATATAATCAGTTGTCTTTATGTATTAAAGAATATAATAAGCCTAAATTCTAATATTTCAAGAAAAAAATTCCGACATTAGATGCTTTTACATGTTTAATCATTTAACACTGAGATCAAAATAGTAAGATTTCTTATTTCTTTAAATTAAACATAAGGAAAGGATTCTTTGAGATTATTTCATATTTATAAATTTTGCAACACACTCTAAAGATACAAATTTCTTGAACATGAAGAAGATTATATAAAAAACGAGTTTTCTATCTAATTAAAATCTAAATGATGGTGGGTAACTAAATTTTTATGCCTGAGAATTATGATAAGCTTGAACAAGGTGCATGATTAAAATGAAAATATATTTTAATCAAATGATAAAAATATTAAAACCATAACAATTCCGATATTATTAATTTCATAGTTCTATCAATGAAATATTCATAATTTATAAGAAAATCTTGAATCTTTTTCTATAATTTATTGAATTAAATGAGTTGAAATTTTTATTCTTTTCTAAACAAAATTAATTTTATATCAAATCTTGAATATCAGTAAAGCAATCCAAATAATCGGTGAAAAAATGTAAAACGAAATAAATATCACTGCTCCTATCGCAGCAATAGGAACAAATAAAAAAATGCATACAATTACAGCAAGTATATCAAGATTTTGACTATATTTTATGATTCGATCGCTAATCTTAGATATATTATATCTCGCAAAGAAAAAGGAATCATAATAATCACAATCAAGTACAATAAAACTGATGCAATCGTATATGAAGCAAAAATCAAAATATTTACCCATTTATTTTTCTCTGCCCATCATTTTTGTAAAATTTTTTACTTTCTTCAAAGTAAAACAAAAATTTAAAAAAAATAAAGAACTGACAGGAAAAAACATCAGATAAAGAGCTAAGATAACGTAATACATGTCATTCTTCGACTCTTTCAGGCATCTCCAAAAATTATGATTTTCTGATTCTCCGCAAATCGAGCAAAACTCTATGTTGCATATTTTACAGTAAATATTACGGCTTATATCAAGTTTTTCAATCAAAATTTTACATTTCGGGCAGTTTTTAAGATGGAATTTTTCGGAGTTTGGATTTTTTTTATTTTCTATGCTTTTGTTTTTCTTTTTTTAAGATTCGGGGAAAAGAGTGAAAATCATCTTGGAAGGAAATACTGATATGCACCCGTGGCTTGGACACCCGATAAATGAAGATTTGGATTCAAGAGCTTTAGGCTCGATATCATTTTCGAAACATGTCTTGCAAATAAAATGATTGCAATTAGGTAATGAGGCTAGTTGACTAAAAGCTTCAAAACAAAGATTACAATTATATTTTTCACTCGTTTTGTAGGAATCGATTTGAAATTTCTTCATATTTTTATTATCGAACAGGATATATTAGATTCAATATAAAGATTTTCCACATTTATTCTCTTAGAGCAAATGTTAGAACTAATTTTAAATAAATCTAAAAACTTTACAAAAGTTCTGATTATTTTAAAATCTTAAAAAAAATTGATACTAAAAAGTCTGAAAGTTTATAATAACTTGTTTTTGAAATGATTTGGATTAAATTAGCTCATGAGGTACTTTTACTACTTTCTTTCTAATTTATAGGCTTTTTAAACCGACTTAATCATTAAAAGATTTCACATTTAAAGAATTTAAAGACCTGAAGAAAAAGTTAAATTTAGTGAATATTTAAGTCTGATTCTTCAAGATCTTATAGACTCTGATAAGTAAATAAAGAAACCTTTATTATACTTTATCATAAATATAAGAATGATTCCTTCTCAAAAACTTAAAGAAAGTATCTTCAAACTTGCAAACAATAAATAAACAAAGACTCAAGTTCTTTTTTACTATCTTTCCCAGACCTTAACAATAAATCAATCTTAATTACCAGAACACCTTATTTAAATAAAATACAAAGATTTTAAAAGTCCTTAAATTAAATCAACGTTCAGTCCTTTAGAGATAAATAGTCTCTAATTTTATTATTATCCATGAGTTTTAAGGGTAGAGAGAAAGCTATGGCTTGATTTAAGAGTTTTTTCTTAATGATTTTTGCTGCTTGGATCAAAGGATCCATTAGATCGAGTAGAAGCTTCAAGGCTTAAGGATAAGGATTAGGTCATGACTTTGATATGCTATTCAATTTTATGGCATTGCAAAAAAAAAAACGAAATTAATAATATACATGCTTGACAAATAAGTAATTTTGTATTTTTATCGATGATTATAATGTTTATTACATTTTTATGTCTATCATTATTTATAATAAAGCTTAGAATTATTTCTTGAATTTTTTATATTTGTTGATTTAACACACAAATTTTGATTATTTCTGCAAAATTCTCTAAAATATAATAAAAATCATTTGATTTACAATTTCAGAATAAATAGAATCATTATTAACCCAGCTTTTTGAATTTTAAGGTTTCTTATTTATTATCAAATTTTCGTTAAGACACTGAAGACTATTTTTAATACTTTTTAAAAAATGTAAAAACCTTTGTTTAGAACTATTGATGATTGTTTTAATTAATAGATATCAAAGTATTTTTCGATGAAAAATGACCAAGTGAGAAAAAAGTTCAGATTTTTTTATTATTAAAAAATTGATGTCTTTAACTAATAATTATCAAACTTTCTTACTAAATTTAAGAATATTTAAATTAAATTTAGTATTAAAATACGCATTTAAAAACTAATCAAGCATAGTTCAATGATTATTAATAAAAAATTATATCATCTATAAATAAAATTCCAGCATCTTCAAATTAAATACATATAAACCCTATCTATAAAGAACTCAAGATAGCTATTAAATCAATCTTGTCTATTAATAACAATATCTAATTTAATTCTAACATAAAGATTTAGAAACGAAAAATATTTTATATCTCTAAATATTCTAATCCACATATAAAACACCAATAAAACTTAAAAATCTTAACCATCTAAAATTTAAAAATTTGTCTTAAACCCATAATGATACTTTGAGAAACAGCAAATTCAGTTCCAAGTCCAAAGACACTGAAACTCATGATAGTAACAGCCAAAGTGATTTCAATAATCTTAAACAATTTGCTAGTTCTGAATCTAATCAAAGTGGTTATTGTGACACTAAAAGGCAAAACAATCAATGCACTGATCATTCCTATCAAGTTACCTACTCTGATAAAACATCTATATGACATATAAACCATATAAAATTATAAATAAAATATTATTTCCAAACCACTACATTATAGATGCAAGGATCAAGTGTTTACTTCCAAATATTGAGCAAAATAAAGTATCAGATTATAAAATATTTATATTTTCATTTATAATATTCGGACCTCTGAGCATATATCTTTCTCATCTATAGGTTTAAAAGTAAATTGCAATATTATAGATTCTATTATACCTTTATGTTCAATATTTAATTATCCTTCCAAATATATAATTGACTCAGCTATAGTACCTGGAATATCTCTAATAATTGCAATATATTTTTTTACCTTTACCAAGGCTATAAATGGTAAATGTTTCAAACATCTTTCAATTAGTTTTTTTTATGCATATAAGAGTTATTTACTTATGAATCATTTTCAAATTTATTTGGAATTTTTGCATGTAGAGAAGAAAATGGAGAAAATTTGATGAAATACTATGATACTCCTTGTCTTAGGGATATTCATATATTAATAATTATCCTAACTTCAATTGCTACTGCAGTTTTGTTTATTTTTATTACAATTAATATACCGATATATGAAAGAGTTATTAGATCTGATGAAAATTTTTTTATTACTCTATTTACACTAGGATTATTTATAGCATAATTGATGGTACTTTAAATGATTCATTTATTGAGTATAAATTAGTTTTTTCTTGTTTACTTTTTAGTGTTGCATTATTGTATATTAATAGTAGTGATGTTATTGATAGAATTGAATACTTGATATCTCTACTTATTAATTTGTTCTCTATTGTATTAATTCACTTCTCATTGCGGTGGCTGCAGATTACTTATATTATCATTATTTTTGCGGGAATTTTGTTTTATATGTTTTACATTCACATTATATTTCATAGAAAGAAGATATTCAACTTCGAATCAACTTGATCTAAGTCCTGATATAGAAATTAATAAAGAAAATTATAAATCGACTACTGGTTTAAATGAGTAAGTATTAAACATTATTAGTGTTTTTAAGGGATAATTAATACTATCCAACATTAATAGTTTTTGGCATTTTTGTTTTGATATATTTGATGAGTGTCAAATAGATTTAGGGTCTATAACAATCAATCAAACAACTATAAATAAAGATTACCCAACTATTATAAAAAAAACATAAAAACTTTACCCAATCTTCTTTAAAAATTCATAACTTTAATCACCCCAATCAAACCACCCAAACCTCCACAAACAAAACCTTCAAAATTCTCTCCCAATCCTAAAAACCAACCTTCAAACCACTATCAATCTAGTTACAATCTAACCTACCCTCCACTCCTAATTTTTTCAATAATTTCAATCAAATCCCTTCTCCACCTTTCAGCCTTATGAGGGCCGATATCACAAGGCTGATGAAATTCGAAATCAAAGGACCGATACAAATACTCAGTGATGATAGCAACAAAGACCCCGCAATCACAGGAGTTAATCTGAGGTTGTCTGACAATGACAGGTCTTACAACAGGTTCATCAATTTTCAAGAACCTTGAAATTTTTCTATTAATAATCAGAGCATTTTCGTAGTTCTGTCCTTTGGAGTTGAGACTATCGTAGTAAAAAGCTCTGTTTGAAGCAAGGTCATTTACAAGTAGCGTCCAATGTGACCCGCCGTTTATTCCTGGGTCTAGATGGTTGTTGACTGGGAAAAAAATCAGTCTTTTGCCTTGAAAGTTGATTTGACTTAAACCTTCAGCCAGGTCTTCTTCGTCGTCTTCGATTAGAAGGATGAAGCTCGTGCTTGGGTCGATTAGAAGAGAGTCTGAGTTGGGACTGGTTGACTGGAGGTATTCGTAGAAAAAGAGGATTATTTGGTCGTTTAGCCAGTTGTTTGGCTTTAGTAGATTGATGTCTGATTGTCTTAGAGTCGATGAACCGTATGTTAGAAGGATTCTACTCATTTTTATCTATAAGTTTCCGAATACTAAAAACAGATTTTAGATTATAATCAGAGTATAGTTTATCTTTACTAAATGAAAAGCGATATTTGATGATATTACTGTTATTAATATTCTTTAATTAATACGAGTGTTAATTATTATAAAGCGTCTTTGTTTCAAAATATTCTATATTTCTTCTTATGAAGATAATTAGTTAAGGAGTGTCTAGTTTAATTATTTTTCATTAAATTAGTATTTGAAATAATTTAAAGATTGAATGAGTTGTCGTGGTTTCTCATGATACATAAAATTAAGTTTTTAAACAAACAATTTATTTTTCTAGAAATACTTCTGATTGAAAACTCCTTGGTTGCTTTATAGAAATTTTTTTTCCTTACTTTCAACTTTAAAGAGTATTGATTATTTCATTGTTTGTCCATAAGAAAATATTTACTGATGCTAAGATATTGAAACACTATTATATTATTGCAAAGAAAGTTTTAAAACCTTATAAGTGTCTTTGATTAATAATTATCTTATGATTAATGTGAAAAAATTAAATGTTTTGGTATTTAAACTTGTTGAGTTGAATCCTAACTTAAAAAATACTGATTAGTATTAAGGATATAGCTTAGAATGTTAGAAAAGTAATATTTAACCATTCCCCATTAGCATAGAAGGCAACATCAATCTCTTTCCCATACCTGAAAAACTCAGAGTAACAAAATTAAAGTATTTAAAAAAAGAAATACCAATAAAGATAGATTTTGTATACTTTAATATATATCAAAATAATTCTTACTTTGAAAGAATGAATTTTGCCAAATTATCATAATTTTTTTACAAATGTCTTCAATATGGTAAATGACCCTTGCAAAGTATTCAAGTATACTCAGAATCATTTCCCTTTCACTAGAGAAACATCGCAGACCTACAAATTAAACCAAACTGAAAAATACTGAGTATCTCTCAAAGCTAAGTCTTAACTCTCATTCATTCTGCGACATTTTGATGTCAATTCAATTGAATAATATTCAGAAAAATTACTGATTTCACTATCAGTGAAAGAATTCCTAAAAATCATCAAAGATAATCAGAAGTTGGATCTCAAGGTGACTTGAACAATAGGAAAACATTAATTCAATTACTAACTAAGTTACATATTAAGTGATCTTCATCGAATTATTTTCTTCGATGTTCCACACTCGAAGGTGGAACTCGAAGAGGTCATCACGAAAGGAATTTTTGAAATATCGACACAGCGTAGAAGTGATTGACTCCTAGTTGCATCAGGTATCTAAGCACTTAAAGTCCTTAATTTTAACACCCTGAAGAGATGATGAGAGTAGAAGGACTTTGCTTTCGGGCTTACAACACCTTTTTATATGGATAATAAATGGAAGAAAGTTTAAGATTAGAAAATATTATAAGAGTAAATGAATTTAAAACATTAATCTGGCACTAAGAGATTAGTTTGATACCCTTGAGAATTTTCAAGAAAAGTATCTCAAGAGGCTATGATGTTCACTATATCTAAAAAAATGCCAATAATATGCCAAATTTTTCAAATTTCCTCAAATATCATGGAAAAATATTAAATAAGTATGAACGTGTGACTAGTTTCGAAAACATTAATAAGTATTTGGAACAACTTAATTAGTTTTATTACAAAGTAACTACATAAAATAATTTGTTCTTTAGCACAATATAATATTAGTTGAAAAATATGATAAAGAGTAATTTCGATATAAATATAAACCTAGTTAAAGAAAATTACAATAATTTTATGATACTTGTTTCAAAAACCCCTTAGATTGAAGACTTATTTTCTAATATGGAAACTTGTAAACAATTATAAAATGGCTTTATTTTATACTTTTTAGTTTTTCTCTAAGTTTTGAATTTCTCATGCCAAAAGTAATCTTAATGAATTTTATTCAAATTAATGGAGATTTGAATATTTTTCATAGAATATGTATCTAAATAGTTTATCTCAATCTTCATTAAATGAATTGAACTGAATAGGGAAACTATATTACTTTATAAATCTTGGGATATCATAGAAAAGAGAAATTGAAGCAAAAATTGATCTTTTTGCAATTGATTTTGAAATATGAAAGCCTACTTAAGTTATAAATGAATGAAAGTCGATTTCATTTAGTATAGTTAAAACATCTACTATTAGATTAAAGTTCAACTAAAAATGATATAAATTCTTTACCTAGGTAGTAAATTTTTAAGATAGTCTTTACAAAGCATTACACCAGGTGTAAACTAAAAAAAATATAATTTCTTATGAATTAACTTCAAAATATGAAGCCTTCTTAGTTAAAATTAATCCCTGAATTTCATTTAAGTTGAATAAAACTTAAAATAATAATAAATTTAAACTAAATTGTATAATCTTTTTGCCTATCCCCAAATCATTCCATAAAATATTCGATCAGTCACATTACACCTAAACCCTTCAAACCATAAATAATTATTTCAAGATCTTAACCAAAACTAATCAAATTCTTAACCAAAACTAATCAAATATTAACAAAAACTTTAAAATCTAATCAGGAATTTTATTCGACATTCTTCTAAACTGAACAATTTCAACCATTTCATATAAAGCCCGCTTTGGATTTTCCCTAAGATTCACATTAACATTACAAGACTGTCCATCAATCTGAATCTTTTCCCCCCAAATAACACAAACCGAGAAGTCTTCCCAAACTTCATCTAAAACAGCAGAATCTTTGAATTCACAAGCATCATAATAATTCTTAGAAATCCTAAAATTTCCATTAAAAATAATCTGAAAGTGCTGAAACATCACATCAAGTCCAGTCCCAATCTCAAAAACAGTCTTTTTACAAACAGGGATCATTTTCGACTGTCCAACAAAGAAACATTTCACTTCAACTTCACTTCTTTCAAAGAAATAACTTAAGAAAATTCCAATATCGACACACCAAAGATCTGCTTCAACTTTTAAAATATTTTTATAGTCGAATTGAGTGATTTTAATGAATTCATTTTTTTGTTTGTTGAAAATTGAAGGTTTTTTCGGATTTAAATTGAAATTTAAATGGTTTTTTGACAGGTTTAAGTCAAATGAAAGATTTTTCAAGGTTTCATTGATGTTGTTAAAAAGGTCTAATGGGCATGAAAGAGAAGAGTTGAGACTGTATCTGATGATTTTAGAATTTTCATAATATTCTGGCGAAAGACTGAATTTTGAGACTTTTGATGCTGGGATCACTTCTGAAGAACTGAGTTTTATTGAAAGAAAAGGACAGTTATTAAAAAAGTCAAGGTAAAATGTTCCGGTTATATTATCGAAGCTTGATTCTGGGAAACGGTAACAAGTGTCTGTGATTTTCGATAGTTTTAAGTATTGAGACTTGCAGAATTGTTCAAGGGAAGCTTGAAGCTCGTTCATTAGAAATCAATAACAATTATTAACTCTAACTTTCGAATATCGATTATTAAAACTAGTTAAATTTTACTTGATTCACAAAAATTCTCATGTTTTAATCAAAGTCTTTCTTAATGTTTCAATTTTGATATATCTTATAAGAACCACCCTTCTAATCACCTAATTTCTAATATTTTCAAATAAATGACTGAAATTCCTAAAGGTTTTTTACTTTACTCGACTATCTCTAAAGCAGAAATCGACTCTCTTCTCAATGAAGCTGATCCCGCTACCAGAGAAGAATCATTGGAAACTCTGATGGCAAATCCTTATGAAGCTCCTTTGAACACCCTGTATAAAACTTTCACTTTCAATAACCTCTCTTTTTGCATGGCTGAAAACTACTCTTCAGATAAGACTTCCTGCTTTTTAGAGATATTCAGTTACTTGTTTACCCGCTCCATGATCAGTCGATTAACTGAAAATGAGAGTTTCTTAGTTTTTCAGTCACTTCTCTTGAAACATTCAGTGCAGCGTTCTCCCTACTCAATCGCAGTTTTCACCTGTTCAGAGGTAAAGTCAATAACCGACTACGCCCTGATAACTTTTTTCCGCCACTACTCATTATACGAGTACTCCTTCATCCCGAACAGTAACCTCTACTTAAAAAACATAACCCGTTTCGAAGGTGTATTCCCAGGAGTGCTTAAACTCGAAGAAGGCGGCGAAATATCCGCAGAATCAATTCCAGCCCTTGAGGCGTTTATCATAAAGCCAGTGTTAGAAGAGCCTCCACGAGAATTAGGTTCAGACGAAGAAGAAGCTTTGATAACAGACCCGCTTCAATACCTTCTTGACAAAGAAATGAAGCAAATCCGTCAAGAACTTGAAGAAAAATTCAAGAAACAAGACGACGAGTTCATATCAAAGATCGAGATGTTTAAGAAGTAGTTATAGTAAAAGTTTGAGCTGCAAGATGATCTCTTCTTTCTTTTCGATTGACAGCTTCAGGTCTTCTATCATCGCAGCTTCGTTGCCTCGAGACTCTTCTGGCTTGTAAATTCTTTTAGTGACTAACTCGTCGAGGTTATTTCTGAGTTTTTTAACCTCATTTTCCATTCTTTTTATTGAAGATCGCGTTGCAGGCAGTCCTTGGAAGTACCTAGTTTCTCGGTTTCGATTCATTTTTATATTCTTAGAAAAGTCTATTGAAGTATGGCAGAACCCCGAAGAATCAGCGTAAAATTATCTTTTGACGGAGGAAGTCCCGTCCGTATTCACACTGATTTATCAATGTTTGCCCAAGTTGCCAAGAAAAAAGCTCCTGATACTGAAAAAATCGAGAAGATTAGAGAATTAAGCACAAATTTTCAACTAACGAAGGGACTTTTAATGAGGTTTGTTGAGGGTTAGTACTTAAGATTTATTGTAGTTAAGCTCGCCTAATGATTTTGGGTCAAAATTTCGAGTTTCGATTATGAACAAGCTACAAAGAAAAGTTATCAGCAAAGCACTTGACATTAGAAGGATGAAACCTAGATTGCTTGAAGTGGTTTCTAGGATTAATGCTGCGGCGAATGGAGATAGCATTGAACCGATCGTTGTTGCACCTGTGAATAGTCCGATTGCTGTATTTCGCACTTCGGATGGGAAGGTCTCGGGAGTTATGCAGTACTGAATGGCCAAGAAGCTATTTTCAAAAAAGAAGTAAAAAACAGATAAAACCGTCACCTATATATCCCCTACGGCAACTCGATCCTTTAACAAAAAGCTAAAAATCAAGCAAGTTCCAAATAACTGTGACAAATACAAAGCCTTCTTCCTTCCCAACCTAGTACTAACAAGATAAGTCGAAATAAGTATCCCAGGGAATCCAGCTGTTTAAACCTCACCAAACTGCTGAAAAAGCATCGTTTCATAAACAGAAGACCCATCAAATCCGGCCCTTGTAAGTACAACAGGCATAAAACTACTAATTCCTGAAAACGTAAAAGAGCTGCATCCCCAAATGACTGAATAAAAAATTGTCAAATTTCGAAGAGGTTTCTTAAAAAGACATCGAATTTGCTCTTTTATGCTTCTTTCTTCAGTTATTTCTTTAGGAGTCGCAAGAAGGACCTTTTCGACTAGAGAGTCACGGTCTTCGACTTTTCGCATTGTTTCGACGAGGTTAAGAACGAGGGTTGTTCGATGTTTGCTTAGAAGAAAAGCTGGAGTTTCTTGAATCCAGAATCTTGGAATTGATATTATTAAGGCTATCAGGCCAATTGAACCTTGAACTAATTGCCATTCGTAAGGAGTGTTTAAGCTTAGGTATATCAGGCTTAGAGCTGGAGGAAGACAGGAACCGAGAGAGGATAGTGAACTTAGAGATGTTAAAATGTATTGCTTGTTTGGAGGACAGTATTCTAGGAAAACGTTACCGTCTACTGCGTAGCTACCTCCTAGGCCGAATCCTACTATTATGTAACATGAGGCAAGCATCCAAACATTAGGAGAAAACACCGCAACTGCAATACCAAGTGCCACAAAAATCAGTACCTTGCTAAAAGCTTTTCTCCTTCCATAGCGATCAGCAACAAACCCCCAGAAAAACGACCCAACAAACATTCCAACCATAGTAAAAACCGAAACCAGACTTTGTTGCAAATAAGAAACTCCCCATTCTCTATGAATTTGACTTAAAAGCACTCCAAGTCCAACCTGTACAGCATTCGAGACTCCCCATCCACCTCCACAAATAAAAACAAGAATTTTCTGGAGTTTTCCAAAAGGAATGAAATGTTCTTCTTCCATTAAGCAGTATAAAGATCCTGATGGCGGGCAGCGTATTCTTGACTATAAACGAATTGGAAAAGCATTTAAAAGGTTTCCACGAGAAGATAAATGAAGAAGTCTGGACAGTTCTTCTGAAGTAATTTCAATTCAGGGCACCTTTAAAGGAAATCTCTTTGAACTCAGTCCTATTGGAAGTCAATTCAAAGGTCTTTCAAATGAGATGCTCGAAAATGACTGACCAGGCCGGGGCTCTTGAGGTTCTGGTCAATGTCCTTCTTAGTAAAAAGACCTGGGCAACTGGGCAGTTCTCGTATCAACCTTTCACCTGTCATTTACAGGTACTTGTTCTGCTTTTTACACTGCAAGGAGACTTAAACAATGCGAAAATGACGGAAGTCAGCTGGAAACTACTGAAGTTTCTACAGAAGACTCAAGTGGAACATAGAAGACTTGCTCCACAACCTGACTTATTCATGCAAATTGACTCAACAACAGTGAATCCTTCGATAAAAACTCAAGAGGATTATTTTTTTCTGAAAAAAGGACTGATTTTCAATGATTTCTCTAGATTTGGAGAATTTCAAACAAGGTTTCCAATGATTTCTTCTTGTGAAGCTGTTAGTTTTAAGACGGAAAAGTTTCAAGAGATGGGAAGTTGGTTTGATTCTAAACCTGGAGAACTTATGGGCGCTTTTTTACATCTTCAGACACAAGACCCTCGGAATCCTTTCAATATTTCTTTGAAACTTCCACCTTTAGAGTCAAAAATCACTCAAAACTCTGGAATTGACTTTCCCTTTCCATGTTTATCAGAAGAACAAACAATTATCCCTGAGGTTAAAGTGAAAAAACCTCTCATTTGGAAAGATTTAATAGAAAATTACAAAAAACATGAAAATCTCTGCAATTTCGACCCTTCCGCTCGGAAAAAGGGAAAAATGTGGGAAAACCATGAAAAAAAAACAAGACTTGTGAAATCTTTAAAAGACCTGGGAAGACAATACGAAGACTCTCTTCGAAAAACCCTAGACGACCAATTTTTACCAAGTAACCGTCCTTTACCCCCACAGGACTTAATAAGAAGTTTAAAGCTTGTAGTCCTCGGAATTCCAAATCCACTCTTCGACGGCGATTATCGACCCAAGACTCGTTTTCGTCTTTTCGGAATTTCCCATTCATCAATCTTGAGCAGTCTTCAGAAAATTCTTCAATTTGCTAAAAGTTACAAATTTCTCTCAGTCCTTTCTTTAAATCTTCAAAAGAAAGAAGAACTGGTCTCACCGTCATTGTCGAAAGGAATTAGAAACGTGTTGTCTTTTATTGAAAATTTCGTGATTCAAGTGCGTGATGATCAGAGCCTTATTCAATTTTTAGTCCAAACTCAAAGTCTTCGAGAACAAGTCGAATCTTTAAGGACTGTCTGCGCGTCTTTGCCTGATGGTTTCTTGATAATTGACTATATTTACCAGATCCTTACTAAAAATGAAGGTGATTTCGAAAATTACCATCTTTTACAAAAACTTTTTAAAAATATTGTAAGACCAGTCCTCTCTGCATTGACCAGCTTTACCTTTACAAGTGACTTACATGACCTTCATGGAGAGTTTTTCATTCAACTTGATAGAACTCGAGAGAAACTTCCAGATTTTTCAATTGAAAAGTACTTTAACAGCTTTAGGTCTAGCAATAGTCAACTCTTTACACCTGTCATTGAACCTTTATTGGAAATCGGGAGAAATCTTCGTTTGATGAAAATTTTAGATAAGGACCTTAGTTGTTATTTTCAGTTGGCTTCAGCGGGAACTTGCTCATCACTTGACCTGGTCCAACCTGTTCTTCCCTTCTTTCGACTTTCTTATAAAAATAAAAAAATTTCGAAGATTTCTGATGAGTTCCTCGCTTTTTACGCAGAACAAACCACTTGTCTTTTAAATTTAGAAAAAAAAATTGTAGATGACGAGCAAGAAATCATCCAAAAGGCGAATCTTGCGAAATTTAAGAAAATTCATCAACTTCGTCTTATTTCAGAAGTTCAACAAAAAGCTGAAATTGAAAAAATTCGAGAAAAGCAAAGAAAACAATGGAATTTCGCTCAAGTCCTTGAAAATCAACTGAAGGAAAACCAGGAGTTAAAAAGAATAGAAAGAGAAAAACACTTAGCAGAAGAAAAAAAGATGGAAGCTCGACTGGAACAGGAAAAAAAAGATTTAATAGAAAAAGGACGAGCTTTTTTAATTGAGCAGCATGAAAACCTTGCTTTAGAACTTTATAAAAAAAACGCGATTGAAAACTGGAAAAAAAATCGAAACAGTTTAAATGAAAAAAGAATTTCATGGTTTCGTATGAGAGAAGAAGCTGAAGAAAGAGAAGTCCAGGCAAGGTTACAAGTCGATTCAATTCAACCGATTTTCGGATACTCTGATGAATCCCCTGAAATTTTAATGCAAGTTGACCAGTTACCAGGTGAAAATGAAGGAAAAAATTTAGGATTTCAAGAAATTTTAAAGGAAAATAAGAAAATTGTAGAAAATGAGAAAATTGGAGAAAATGAGAAAATTGGAGAAAATGAGAAAATTGGAAAAAATGATAAAATTAATGAAGAGATTTTTAAACCTGTTAGACAACCACCAGGAGGCTTTTCGACTATTCAAACTCTTTTTAATGATGTAATCACTCCAATCGTCTCGAAACCTGACCCGTCTTTAATGCCGCGTATCGGGTACAATGAAAGTTTAGAGAAATGGGAAATTTGTTCTTCAGTACTCTTTGAAGAAGTTATCAAAAAGGTCTTTCGTAAGATTTCTCCTGTTAAAAACTGGGAACTTCAAGCGAAAGTTGAAGATTCTGACCTTTTTTTAGACCTTTTTCCTGATTTTCAATCGAAAATGGCTCAGGATCAGAATATTTTCATTCCTTTTAATAAGGTTGTTGAAAAGCTTATTGTTCAGCCTATCTTGGTTCAGGCGGAAATTGTGAATAAGGCTTGCTTGCATCTTTTTATTAGGAAATTGAGACTTGTTGATCATCTTAGGGCTTTGAAACGATATGCTTTGCTTGAGGCTGGAGATACTGTTGACTTGTTTTTAAATACTATCTTTTCACCTGGGTTTAGTGGAAATTTAACTGCGGTTTGGGAAGGATGCTTGAAAATGACCTCGAGTAAAGATGATGAATTCGGAGATTTAATTAAAATTTCAATGAAAAGGAATAATTTGTTTAAAATGCAGTTCAAAACAGTAGAAGACCTCGAATTCCTAGAACTCGGTCTAAACATCAAAGGTCCTTTAGAGCTAATCTTCAGTCCAGACCGTTTAGAAGAATACTCCAAAGCCTTCGTAAGTCTTCTGCGTGTGAAATTCGTGACATCAATCCTAAGCAACATCAAGACATTCAACGTGCCAATGAGTCACCTTTACTACCGAAAAATTCATTTTTTACGTCAAAAAATGCAGCATTTCATCGACATTTATCACGGCTACGTCGCGAGCGAGCTTCACGGAGCTGCCTGGCGAACTCTCGTCAATGACGTGCTTAAATCTCAGAACTTAGCAGAGATTGTGAAAGTCCATGCAAAGTACCTGGACACCATTCAAAACAGGTGCTTTTTGAAGGAAAGTGGCACTCGTGTTATGGATCAGCTTAAAATGATTTTTCAACTTGTTATGAGATTTAGAAATATTGTCATTGAACTTGATGAGTTTTCACTTCGGGAAATTGAAGCTATTGAAGATGATTTTAATAGCATTCATAGGTTTTTGTTTAAAATGACACAGAAAATGGCATTGAATGGACATTTTCCTGAACTTTTTGTGAGATTGGATTTTAATGAGTATATGACTAAGAAGATTGAGAGAGAAAGAGTTTTGTAGAATGAGTGGTAATAATGATTATTTTATGGAATTGAAAATCGGGGGTTTTGAGAGGATTAGTTGAGTTTGAGGTCTTGTTCATCGGTTAATCGGACCAAATCCCTTAAATCAACCTGAATACGTTTCAACAGATTCTGATTACTTAAAAACAATTTTTTACACAAATCAAGTTTCCTATCAATTCTCGAAATCGAGTTTTTTTCACTTTGCTCCAATTTAAATTCCTGACAAATTTTTTTATACTCCAAATCAATTAAAATCCTGACATTCCCAACATCCCTAACCATTTCTAAATTCGCCTTCTGAAGAGCTTTCATTTCACTAAGTTCTACTAAAAGTAAGTCGAACCTTTTTGCAGTATCTCTTTTAAGTTCCTTAAAAAAAATAATAAACTCTTGTTGTATAATTTTAAAAACATCAGGAGTAAGAACCCAAAGAACTGAATATTCCGAAATAACGACATCAAAGATCCTTTTCACATTCTGAACCACTTCAATATCTCCAAAGTAACTTCCAGGGCTAATGACCTTGAACCTGACCCCTTCCCTATCAACGAAGTACCCTTTTCCATGAATCATAAAATAAATATCTCGACAAGGGTTCCCCGCAGCGAAAAGAATTGTCCCAGCTTTAACATTTTCAGTCTTCAACAAAGGCACAATCGTATAAAGAAACTTTTCCTCCCGATCCCTTAAAATAGCGAAAAGCGACAAAGCTCCAAAATGGGCAGAACTTGCGATATTCATTCTAATCTTAGCAGGCATTTCTCTCATCATTTTTTCCTTAGTATTAAATTGGTAAAACAGTTTTTCACTTGTTTCTTTCACCATCTTCTGCATCTTTATCTTCACTTTTTTCGGCAGGTTGTTTTCACTAGCATAAGCGTCGACCATTGAAAGTTTTGAGTCAATTTGTCTGTTTTTTCCTGAATCTTTTTCACTTATCATCGTGGAAAGACTACTAATGGAAAAAGACAAGAAGTAAAGTGCGATAATCATCCAAAATATTGAAACAAGTAGTTCTCCACGAGTTTTAGCAGAAATATCGCCGTAGCCTGTGGTACTAAGTGTGACAAGTGCCCAGTAAAGTGAGAAAAAATAACTTTTCACAGTAGAAACATCTTGCAAGTCCTTCCGAGTCACCCAAGTATCAGGTCCGAAATCTTCAAACTTTGCAATGAAAAACCAGAAACAAGTGAAAATATGAAGACTCATGATTATCATGAAAATTGTATTCAAAAACTTCACTGCTGATGAGGAAAAACTGAAAAAATAATACCAAGACTCTAGAAAAGGAAACATTTTACTGTTCTTCATGCAAACAAGTAACTTCGATAATCGAAAAAGTCTCGGAGCTGACTTCAAACGAGTCAACTTCGCGAGAAAGTTGTAAGAACCTCTTGAAGCACTTTGCTGGAAAGAAGATAAAACTAGGTCAAAGGGAAAAGTTGAGACCAGGTCAATAAAAAGCCAGCCTTTTAAGTAATGCATAAAAATTTCTTTACGAGTTTTTATCAGAGTCCCGTCGAAATCGAAGAAAGACGTGTTTAAAGTAACAAGAATGTCTAAAAAGTACACGAATGACAATAAAATGTCGATAAAAAACCACACGTCATCACTTCTCTCTGCAGAAAAAGCTAATAAAAAAGGAGTAAAAGTCGCTGTGTATAAAAGACACACACCTACAAACATGTCCCAGTAAACCTTGAAACCTCGGCTTGGATGAAAAATTAAATCTTGAAAAGAATGCTCGTCTTCTGATGTTTTTTCAAAAGATTTTCCATATTTCTCTGTCTTTTGCAACAATTCTTCCACGTATCTCTCGGATTTCAGTCTTTGAAGAGAAAAGCGGTTTAGATGTTTCAGATTTTTCATCATTTTTGATATGCGTAAAGCTGTGATTAGTCTTAAGTGAACTCGCTTCCATACTTGAGTAAAACGAGGCTCGGGACTTTCTTCGAAGATTTCGGTGAATAAAACTCCTTCTTTTAGGGTTGGTGATATGTAGGAGCTCATAATTTTCTTGAATCGAAAATTTAATTATGCGAGTTATTAAGTAATGGATTCGAGGATTTTATTTCGATTTGAAAATTTTTTTGAGATGGTTGATGAAAGTTGAGGTTTTATTAGTAAGAGTTTTGTATAAGTTATTGGTCAATTATTTCAGGAATATTTAGAGTAAATTTATGGAATTTATTATAGAAAAACAAGATTTTCATTAATTTATGAGAAAAATTAAGATTTTTGATAGTTAAAAATAAGTAAAATTGAATTGTTGAAAAAATTTAAGTTTATGATAATTACACGATTTTTATCCCTATATTCTCCAAATTCATTCAATAATAATCAAAAGCCTTTAACACCTCCCAAAATCTACCTTATCCAAAATCAAATTACTATAATCAAACCCCCTAAAACTTCCTAAGCGGGTCAGTATTTTTCTTAGCAATCTCTAAAGCGATATCTTCCTTCAACGACATCAAAACCTGCAAAGCCCTATTCATTTTATCCTCCACAAACACTCCTCTAACTATTCATTACTCATCACTTTGCTCCAAAAGCAGCAAAAGTGCCGTATTGCATTTTTCCACAAAAGAATTTTCACTTCTAGCAAGAACTTTTTTCTCTTCTTTACTTTCTTCATTTTTTACTTCAGTTTTATTTTCACTTGCAGTACTTCTGCTTGGTGAACTTGCTTTAAAGGCAGGATTTACGAACTTGTTCTCAACTTTTGACTCTTTTATTTGAAGCGGGTCAAAAATGCCTGGACGTCTTGATGAAGAAGTATCGGCAGAAGTCTTTGAAGGGGGCGAAGGGTTGGAAGGCTGAAGTGATAAAGGGTTTGAAATAGTTTGAGAAGAAGGACCTTCTTTTATTGGACCGAAGCCGAATGGACCTTTGCTGCTTGTGGGTGTTGTTGAAGTTCCTGAAGGTGTTGAAAGCGGATTTGATGGAGTTGAAAGCGGATTTGATGGAGTTGAAAGTGGATTTGAAGGAAGCTTCCCACTTGAGGATAATACTTGAGATGGTGTTATTAAACCAGCTGGTTTCGCCTGAGGAAATGATGGAGTCGCTGAGGCTCCTGTGAAAATCGGTTTTACTTCTGTTTTTTGAGGTGGTTTCGAGCTTTCAGAAGCCAGAAAAACAGGTCTCAAATCCTTCCCTTGCATTCTCTCCTGATACGAAAGTGCCATATTAACTAAAATATGCACATCTTCAACAGGAGGAAACTTTAACAATCTTCTAAGAATTCCAGAGTAGTCACTCTGCAGAACTAAATAAATCTTACTGAAAGCTCTAACAAATATAATCATTGCAACACAAATAAAATCAAGTAAAGCAAGATCCGCATTATCTCCAGCTTGATTAACCTTAGCAAAGATGCTATCCCAAAGAATAAGAGTATCAGCCAAGTTAAACTCACGACTAAGAATACATCTTAAGTACCTTTGAAGATACATTTGAGGTTCAATTTTTTGCTTTTCAAGATAAAGGTAAAGTTCTTTATCAACCCCTTGAAGTATCCGATGATGAATCTTGTGACATCTTTTTAACACGCTTGAAACGTTGTCTGATGCGCTTTTGTCTTGATTCACCAAATCGTTGTGTGACTTTTCAGCTTCCCAGGTGAAAAGATCGTTTTTTTTCTTTGCTGGCCTTTGGGATATCATCGGGTTGAACAGCTCAGCAACACCCAGGTCCATCAGTCTTTCGAAGAGCCAGAAAACGTCGGCTTCGATGTGTCTTGGGTCGTTTAGAACTGAGAGGTACTCTTGAGTTTTACTTGATGACATGTCGGATGGAGCTTGCTCGGCGTAGGCGACGAATAATACTATTGCTAACAACTCGTTCATACCTTGTTTGTAGGAAATGTCGCTGTTTTCTTTTGCCCAGGTGAAGAGAATGTTTACCATTAGGTCCTGCACACTAGTCAATTGAAACAAAGGTCTTTCCTGAAAAGTTCTCTGCACATCATTGCGAATGACAGCTTTAAGTTCATTATCAACATGAAAGTTATTCCAAGGGTTCTAAATAGACCATACCTCACTAGCAGAGGACAAAGGATTAAAAATTAAAGGATCGAGATTATCAGTCTTGACACTCTATTTATTTCTTACTCGATGAGATCGAATAATCCTTTCATGCTCAGCCCTGAGCTCAGCAGTCCTCGCAATCCAGGCCTGAACACTTTGACTTTCCGGAAGAATCCCTAAAAAGATCCTCCAGGCAATGAAGCGGTTGTGAATAGATCCAAGATGACCTTCAAAGGCAAGACTTCGAATAGTGCCATAGTTCTCCCTGTTAATAAAGTAAGCCTCGAACAGGTCAGGTCTTACAAGAAATTCAGGAGGAACCAGTTCTTCACTCATATTAATTATCCACCTTAAATATCCCTTAAAAGAAAAATCTTTTCTAGAAAGTCACAGTCAAAAGTAAGACTCACTTCAATGAAAAAGACTTAAAAATCAACTCAGTGCAAAGTGGAAATGAAATTGATTCAACAATGTCCATCTCGACTCGAGTGAAGGTTGACAAGACGAAGTCTGAAACATCTGACCCGCTGGGTCTTCCAATTCCGATGCGGAGCCTTTTGAATGACTTACACCCTAGGGTGTTAATAAGTGATCGAACGCCATTATGCCCTGCTGCACTTCCTTCGAGTTTTAGTTTCGCTTTTCCCAGAGCGAGTTCCAGATCATCATGCACGACGAGGATGTCTTCAGGGAAGAGTCGTTGTCTTGTCATGTATCTTTTGACTGAAGACCCGCAGAGATTCATGAAGGCCCGTGGTTTGAAAAGGACCCAGTTATTAAATCTTGATTCTTCACCTTCAGGGATACTTGTCCAGTGATTATTAAGTGAGTCCAAGTAAAGCATTCCTACATTATGACGAGTCAGTTCATACCCTGCAGGGTTACCGAGGCCTACTAGACATTTGATCATAATGGCGAATATATTCTCAAGACTTATCAACCAGAATTAACTCATTCTAACAACATCCCTTTTTCCCCCCTTTTTTCTCTTTTTCCTCCAACCTGACATTACTTTTACTAGCCGGTTTATTCTTAATATCCGGGTGCAACTTGACAATGATATCATTAAACAACTCTTCAATCCCATAATTCGCTTTTGCAGAGGTTTTTCGGTAAAGACCATTGATACTTGCTACAAATCTAGTCGCTTCTTCAAGTGGAACTTTCTCAAAGTCAATCAAATCTTCTTTATTCCCAGCAACGGCAATTACGATTCCAGGTTTCGAGTTTTCACTGACTTCTTTGTGCCATCGAATCATTCCGTCAAAGCTGTCATGTTTGGTGATGTCGTAAACTAAAATAGCGGCGTCTGCGTCTTTGTAGTACATTTTTGCAAGGCTGTGATAACGTTCTTGCCCAGCAGTGTCCCAAACGTTTAGCTTTACCATTGTCTCGTGAAGAGTCACGATTTTTCCCATGTAACTTGCACCGACTGTGCCGTCTGCGTCTGTTTTGAAACTGTCTGTCACGTAACGAAGCACGATGCTCGACTTTCCCACTCCGGCGTCGCCGAGAAGAACGACTTTCAGCTGGATTGGAGCTTTTTCCATTTATTTAATAATTAAGACAAACTGTAACTCGTTAGGTCTAAACGGCTCATATAAAGAGGCGCTGAGGGTGAATGGATTAAACGATGATGTAAAAAGGATTCGAGCTTTTGGTATGTTGAACGGATTTTTAAAAGCTCGCAATCGGATAGTTCTTTTTGCATTTCAGCGAAAATTAATGCTGATTTCAAGGATGCTTGAGATGAGTCTTGAAGGGATGGGTTTGATGGACATGGGAATTGATTTGCTTTTGAGGATGGGGATTGGGGGGGGAAGGAACAGGTGGAAAGGAAGGGATTTGATTGTAATTCGCTTAGAGGAGATGATTTGAATTGGCAATCGGGAAGGTCTGGCAGGGAATTACTGGGATTGGAATCAAGGCCTGATAGATTTGGACTGTCTAGATCTTTAATCCGTTGATTTGCTTCTTCAAGCAAATTTTGAAGATCTTCAATCTCTTTTAGCTTGTATTCCAGGGTTGTAGCCAGTTTTTCCTTTTCTTTAAAATTTTCAGCCAGGGTGTTAACCAATTTTTCTTTTTCTTTTGAAATTACGGAGAGGGTTTTAACAAGTTTTTCTAGTTCTTTTGATTTTTCTGCCAGGGTGTTAGCCATAATTTCTTTTTCTTTTGAATTTTCTGCCAGGGTCTTAGTTAATCTTTCCTTTTCTTTTGAATTTTCTGCCAGGGTCTTAGTTAATTTTTCCTTTTCTTTTGAAGTTTCAGCCAGGGTGTTAACAAGATTTTCAAGTTCTGTTAACTTGTCTGCTAAGGTGATAGCAAGAGATTCCTTTTCTTTTAAATTTTCAGCCAGAATGTTAGTCAATTTTTCGTTTTCATTTGAATTTTCTGCCAGGGTGTTAGTCAATTTTTCCTTTTCTTTTGAAATTTCAGATATGGTGATAGCGAGTTTTTCCTTTTCTTTTAAATTTTCAGTCAGGTTGTTAGTCAATATTTCCTTTTCTTTTAAATTTTCAGTCAAGGTGTTAGTCAATTTTTCCTTTTCTTTTGAAATTTCAGCCAGGGTGTTAACAATAATTTCAAGTTCTGCTGACTTATCTGCTAAAGTGATAGCCAGAGATTCCTTTTCTTTCGAATTTTCAGCCAGGGTGTTAACCAGTTTTTCCATTTCTGTTGACTTTTCTGTCAAGGAGCTTGCCAGTTTTTCTTTATCTTTTGAATTTTTTAGCAGGGTATTAACCAAGCTTTCAATTTCTTTTGAATCTTTCAAGTTATTATCGATATTTTCCTTTTCTTTTGAACCTTCAACTAAGGCATTGACTAGTTTTTCGAGTTCATTTGACTTATCTTCCAAGGTGTTAGTAAGTTTTTCCAGATCTTTTCTAAGTAAATTATTTTCCGTTTTAAGCTTATCACAGACTTCTTCATTCTTTTCAAAACGTTCAGCCAGTGAAGAGTTTTCTTCTGCCTTCAACTCAAGTAAAGTGATTTTTTCCTTCTGTAAAAAAACAATTTTTTGAGCATCTTTCCAATTTTTTTTTTCTTGGCTTAAAACCGAAATTTCTGCTTCTAAAGACTTTACTTGAAGTTCAAGTTTTTTTTTGGCAGCTTCTGAGTCATTCAAGTTTTTTTCAAGTGATTTTAAAGCATTTTGAGAAGATTGTCTTTGTTCACTTAAGGATTTTTCTAGATTTTCTATATGGTTTTCATAATCGCTTTTTAGTTTTGATGTGGTTTCGAGTGATTTCTCTGTTAATGACTCTAGAATTGTATTTTTTTGCTGAATCACTTCAAAGAGCTTGCATTTTAGTGAAGATATTTGCAAGGATTTTTCTTCTAACGAGTTTTGAATACTTTGCCAGAGTTTTTCGCAAAATGTGTTTAAAAAGTTGAATTGTCTTACGAAACTCTTTTTAAAGACTGATGAATAAACTGATTGTTTCTGAAAAAAAGTTTCGAAAATTTCTACTTTTTTTTGGTTTTCGCTGGTTTTAACGGCTTTCATTTCTTTTTTCACAAGAAAGTACTTGTTCTTCAGTTTTCTGTTGTCGGTTTCAAGTTTAGTGACAGTACTTGACAGGTGGTCAATTCGTTCAGTATACTGTTTAGTGATCTCTTCAATAAGTTTATTATTAATTTTCTCATTATAATATACAGGAAGTTCCCTAGACTTTTTCCTAATATCACAACCAGCACCAACATCAGGAGTTCTAAGAAACCTTCTTTCCGACTCATTAGTCCTCAAAGGTGAATGAGGAGGTTTCCAAGAATTTTCATTATTTTCAATGACTTCCCTTAACTTAGCCTCAAGCCTTGCTTTTTCATCATCATAAAAATTGCAACTCGGGTACCCTTCACCTCCCCTTACAACTTTCTGAAACTTCGAAGTATTATTCAAGAACTTATAAGTTGCAGTGACAATAAAATTCAACTTACTCATAAAACATTGACTTTTAACAGCATTTAAATCACTTTCTTCCTTCAAATCTTTAACTATTTTTTGCATATCAAGGTCAAGATTGGGATGTTTGATGAGATTATCTCTCCAGACCTTTAATAAGTCTCTTTCTTTTGAGACTTCTGATAAATTCACCTTTAATTCACAGTTTTCTTTCATTAAACTGCAGGAAAGTCGCTCTCCTGGACTACTTGATCTTTTTATATTACGGACTGGGGTCAGTTCTTGCTTGTCTTCGAGAATGTTTAAAGATTTTCTTTTGTGGTGAACTGAAAGCTTTGTTGTGGTGTTTAATTCACTGATTCCGGATATTATGAATGTTTTTAAGGACTCTTTGGATGAGTCACGGCAGTTTAGTCTTTCCAGAAGTTCTTGCTTGAACTTTAGGAATAATGTGGATGGACTTGAGATGTCTTGAATGCTTAGGAAGTGGTTCAGGTCTGATTGGATCTTCTCGCTCTCATGTACAGGAAGTTTCCACGATTCTAAAAGTGTCAACAAATCATTTGAGAATTTTTGAACCTTGAAAAGCAAGTCCGCAAGTTTCAAATCACTGAGATTAAGTCTAGAATACAGTCTCTGAATTTCATATTCAGAAGACTCATTCATTTGTGACAGGTCTTGCGATTTTAACCTCATCGCTCTGGGTTGTCGTGAAAGACTAGTTTTCATATTTAAATAAGAAATGTAAAAGAACGAAAGATTTAGAGATATTTTAACGAAAAGTGAAAAACTATGGCTTAATGATTAAATTTATTCTATGTCTCCACTTCTGGATCAACAATCACGACTTCTTTTTCTTCTTCTAGTTTTTCGAAGAGCTGCTGAGAGACGTCTTCTGAAGGTTTGACTTCGAATTTTTCAAAGCTTTCTTCAAGGATTTCTTGATTTTCTGCATTTTTTTCATCATCAGATTTTTTTTCTTCCGGGTCTGAATGTTCAGGAAGTTCAGAAATTTTTAGATCTGAGAGTTTTTCTGAATGTTCTGGAAGATCTGAGGGTTTTGCCTCTAAAGGCTTTGTTTCTGAGGTTTCTTTTGTTTTTAAATTGTTTTGAGAGGGTATTTCGGGTGAAATGACTGGTTTTTCTGAGGGATGATCAGGTTCTTTTGATTCTTCTTTGTTTGTTTCTGTTTTTAGAGGGGGAGGGTTTGGATTGGAATTTTCTGATGTTTTTAAGGGTTTTTCAATGTTTTCTGTTTTTTCGGAATGAAAGGAATCGTTTTTAGTGGTTTTTTCTTGATTTTCAGGTGAATCAGGAAGGTTTAGATTTTTTGAATTTTCTTGGGAATGTTTCTCAGAGTTAAGATCATCTTTTTTTTCTTTTTTATGGGATTTTTCTTCATCTTTTAGGTCTTTTTCCCCACGATTATTGTTTAAATGGTTAGGGATTTCTTGGCTTTCATGGATTAAGTCCTTTTCTTCATTTTTTAGTTCTTTTTCCTCATGATTTTTTTCTAAATGGTCAGGAATTTCTTTGCTTTCATGAATAGAATCCTTATGAGAATCATTTTTTATTACAGTTTCAATCTTATCTTCAGAATGAACATCTTTTTCTTCTAATTTTTCCTGAATCTTAATATCTTTGATATTTTCTTCTTTCTCAATCTCTATATTTTTATTCTCAGTAATTTTCTCCTCTTTTTCCTTCTTTTGTTCTTCATGCACTATTTCACTACCCTTTTGTTCAACATGCACAATTTCAATTCCCTTTTCTTGAATTTTTTCATTACCCTGTACATTCCCCACATTTTCCTTAGTTTTCTCACTTTCACTTAAATCTTTACTTTTTTTCACCTCCTTCGATAAATCTTCCAAAGTTTCTTTATTTTTAATCCCAACTTCCTTGGGACTATCCCTTTCATTTTTTTTTCCCAAATCCTTTAAATCAAATCCGATTTCATTTTGAATCTTACTTGATCCAACATCTTCACTTCTTCTTCGATTTTTCTGAATGACCTGAGCTAAAGTTTCATGATTTTTTTTCTTAATTTTTTTCTGAATGCTTGGCAAGTTGATAGACCCAAGAGTTTTACTGAGTCCATCTTCTTCTTTCTCAGTCCCCATGCGTTCATGTGACTCCATCGGAGGAAGTCTTGAAGCAAGATGACTAGTTCCGAACCTGTTGCCTTTCTTCGAAATTGACTCTCTGTACCTGCTGGCGACTTCCCATTCATCTTGGAACTTTTTAGCTGACAACTCAGCAGGTTTTTCATTGAGTCTTCTCACAAGAGCCTCGTTGTCCTCGTCTATTCTTCTTGCTTCTTTTTTCCTTACACTGATGTTTAAACTCTTGACTGCTGGGACTTCTCTTGCTGAGTTCAGGATTTTTTGAGTAACTGTTTCCCTTTTCCCTTTGTTTATTTCAGTTAAAATCTTTAATAACTGTTGGTTGTGCTTTGTTATCGACTTTTTCTTTTCTTTTTGGAGAAATTCTTTGCCTTGCTTTTGAGTTGAAAGCTTTTCTTTTGTTTTTGGAGTTGAGTTGTCGATTCGTTTTGATGCGTGAGACTTGATTTCTTGAAGTCGTTGCATGTGGAGTTTGTGGGAATATTCTCTGTACCATTTTGTGGTGAGTTTCTCCTCGAGGGATTGCATATTTATAAGGATTTGACTTAAGAAAATTTCATTAAATATCGTGGCAGATTTTTTTTGGATATAGCTCTAATTGTTTCTTTTCCTTCAGCGAAACCGTACTAGCCCTCCTAAAAAACTGATTACGACAAGCTTCAAACTCCATCAATTCTTTAACAAACCCTTCATTAGGTTCAATAATATCCCGATGTTTTTTCGTAAACTGAAAAGCTTGTTCCAATGTTTTTCCATAAGCCCTCATAAGATACATGATAACAATAGTAGCCGACCGTGATTTACCCTGTGCACAATGAACCAAAACAACATTTTTCCTATCATCACTACTCGTATCCCAAGCTTCTTCAATGAACTCAAAAGCCCTTTGAAAAAAAAGTGAAATTTTTTCAGTTTCCGAGTCCTCCACAAAGACCCTGCAATATTTAATATTCGGAAACAAGTTAGAAGCAGCTCTTGTTACATTGCAAATGTGAGTGATTTTCAAAGTTTCAATCACTTCGCGATTATGTGCCTGGACAAGACTCCCGAGGTACAAAAAGTTTGGAATTATTTCATTTGGGAACTCTTTGATTGAGAGGTGTCGGAAACTGCTGCATAAAAACGGGTATCGAAGGAGAAAATCATTGATTGTCTCTAGTTTGTGGATTTCTCTGCATTTTAGTCCTTCTAATAAGGTTTTAAAGGTTTCAGCTTCCACTTGAAAAGGACTTTCAAAACCGATGATAAGGCAAAAGCGTCTAAGTCTTGAAAGTTCTTTTTCTTTTGTAAGACGTTTCAAGTACTGCTCACAGTACAAGGACCTGTCAGGCAGTACATGAAGAGAACTTCGAAGAGCACAAGAGTTGAAGTCTTCCAAAGTCCGGATATCAAAGAACTTAAAGCTATTCTGATACATTTGCATTAAATTGAACACGAACTGTGCCTGCAAGGCATTTTTTTGACTGAATTCACTAAACAGGTCCATTTATAGCCTTAATTTTCTCATATTTATAATCATGATTACTGAAAACACCTAATCATCACTGCCTTCACTTGAAGAACACGAGTCCTGCACCCTTGTCTGTAAATCAGTCTCAATCGTATCAGGCGCTGGGCCAAAAAGCATGACTTTCGGGTCCCCCTGGGGCTTTTGTCTCACAACACTTTCAATAAAAAGCCATTTATCAAACTCTCCATGTTTCTTAAGACCTTCCTGACAATTCTCACATCTCTGAATTACAGACCAAGAACTATCACATTCACACTTCTTCTCTTCAAACTCTAAAGAAATACTGAAAAAGTCTGAAACTTTTCGATTTTTTCTGAAATTATCAGGATCCAACTCAAGTTTTCTCAGTTCTAAAACTTGCCCAGGGTGTAAAAATGCGGAATTGAATGAAAATCTGCAGATTTTCTTAAGTTTCAGTCTTCCCCAGTGATATAAAAAGCAGTTCGTGTCTCCACAAAGCCAAACTTCTGAATTAGCCAAAGCGATTTGATGATTTTTTACTTCTTCCCAGTCGTCTGAGATGATTGATTGGCTTTCACGAGTGATTTTTTTATTGTTGAAGATGAGACGTTTGTCAAGTTTTATTTCGATTACAGGCCTGCAGGAGTTGTTTGACATGTGAGGAGCTGTTTTTAGTTTAATGCAGCGAAGTTGAAGGAGATTTGGAGACTTTTTCTTGTTTTGAAGGATTTTGAAGAAGTACTTCACGTATCGGATCTGTGAAGGTTGAGTCACTCCTCCGCCTGCAGAGAATCTTTTGATTTTGTAGTACTTTAAGGCGTCTTCGACTACTGTGAAACGACCGGAGAACAGCAGGAAGCAAACGATTAGAGTTCCGGTCCTGCCTTTGCCGGCTCGGCAGTTTACTACGATGATGTTTTCGATGTCTTTTGTTAGCCACTCGTGAATGTTCTGGCAGGCTTTGAATAGCAGGTCGATTGATGGAGGGTAGTGGTCCTCCCAATCAAACTCCTCAACAGCATTATCAAACCTACTGTAATCATACTTCAAGCCACTCAAATTGAAGATTTTATACTTAAATCGATGCCTATTGTTAAGCAGCTGAGAAACATTACTGATAGGATTCCTGTACAGTTTATGAACCCCTTCCCCAGGCAAGGACATAGCAATGATCCTAGGTGTGATGTAAGTCAAGTCCAGATTGAAGCCATCACTCTGAAACCTCTGCTTTTTGCCAGAGACAATTTTCCTTAAAATATTCATTCTAAGACCTTTCTAATATCCGAGGATTCAATCATTAATAATGGATAAAGAATTTTTGCTATTCGAGACCAACCGAGAAAAACTCAAACGTATCTTCCTGAAATTATCCAAAAACGAAAAACGTTTGAACTTCATCGACTTTCAACGTCTTTGTCTAAGTGGCAAGCTAATCCCGGTACTTCTTACTTAGAACTTCATTTCCCAGAACCAGCTTCGAGCTCTAGCAGGAAAGTTTGGAAACGCTTCAGTCCTGACCAAGCTTTTTCTCAGTTACGAGCAATTCGAGCAGTTCTTGAAGATCATCTCAGTATCCAAGTCGCAGCCTCAGTCACGAATGGAAAAAGTTGTTTTATTTTTCCAGACTTTAGGCCAGGGCCTGCGGATGCAGTTTGACGGGACTGAAAGTGACTCGAGTGGAATAATCAACAGGTCAAACTCGAGTTACTCGATCAACTCAGAGCTGAATGAAAGCAACTCGTCTTTAGACCTTAGTATCAAGGAAGCCCTTAACACCCTGAAAAGTGATACAAAAAAACCTGTCGTGTCCTCGGCAAGAGTCGCTCTTTCCCCGCGGCCAGTCGGCCGCGCTTATTCGAATCCTTCTACTCCGAAGTCCAGAAGCTATAAAGGCTTTGGACCTGATGTCACTTCGAAGATTCGAGTTTCGCTGGTCTCGCCAAATGCGAACTCTCGAGGAGTCTTTAGACAGAGGAATAAAGTTGAATTAGATGAATTTTTAGAAACTGAGAAACTTGTTCAAAGAGAAGTCAATAATGTTAAAGTCACTGTTCGTGCTGATTATGGGAAAAAAAATGAACCGAGGTCTAGGGTCTTTGAACAGAGTTATAATAAGGCGAAGATCAGTGCAAGGCCTTTTGGAGGCCATTCTAATGTTATGACCAGGGAGAAGGTGCTGGAGAAGACTGTTTTGAATTTGCAGGGATTTCTCGTGAAACATAAGAAGTTCATTGAGAGGGTTCAGAGAGATAGACTCAGTGATCGATTCTTGCTGAAAGTTCTGTTTAAAAACTGGACCTTTGAATGTAGAAGACTTAGACCCGTTAAACAGGTGAAGGACCAGGAGAGTCAAATTGAAGAAATCAAGGAAGAGGTAATTAATATTTAAATTATTCGTTGTTTGACGACATTACTCGCTCTGTTGGTTCTGTTGAGTAAAAGTGAATGAAAGATTCATATTCTAACGTCTCTGTCATTGTTTCTTTAGGCTTGTTATGCAAATCGTAAGTTTCTTGTTTTCGAGTGCAACAAGCTCGGGGAAGGACTTTCGAAGATGACTCTTTTTTTCGATCGGAAATTGGAATTGAAATAAGTTTCTCGATGAATAATTGTCCAAAGTTGTTAATTAAGAGTTTTTTAGACTTTTTTGTAAATTTTTTTGTGATTTTTCGTGGTTTTGAGAGAAGGTTTGAAGAACGTTTTGTTGACTTTGGACGACCTTTTGAGTCTGCTTTTGAAATTGCTGCTCCTGGAGTCTGGCAACGATTTGGTAGGAATGGAGTCTTTTGGACTGAATGGATTTGGGAGTCTTCTCGGCGATGTGAAATTAGAGGGAGTAATGGGCTTGGACTGCGGCTTCGTAGTGAGGCAGGAGCTCGAAGTGATTTGAGTTTTAATTGAGAAAGGTTTTTGATTATCATTAATTATAACATTGGTTGTTGAAGGACTTAAGATGTTTTAATAGTTTTGAAAATATTATTTGTTGATTAAGTGCTATTTTGGTGATGATGGAAAATTGGTGGAGGTTATGGTGAATTGGTTTGGGTTATGTGGAGAATGTTGTTAAGTAGGTATGTGATTTTGATTACTGGGTTGATCAAAGGTAAATTTAATACTGATTTTTTTCGATTAGTTTTAGATGAAAACAACATTTATCTTTGTTATATTTATAGGTTTATTAAGATTATGTATTTTTAGAAGATGATTTGGTATTTTTTCTTGGCGATATCTGAAATCATTTTAAGTTACTTGCAAAGTGAATTTAGTCGATGTATTCATCGAGGATGCCTTTTAAATAAATACCCTTTTATATCCTAACACTAAGTATAACAATAATTATTCAATCTCTATAAAACAAGCAATTTTTACAAAATCCTAAATTTCAAATTTAAGTTAAAATAAAGCCCAGCACATTCACAACAAAATCTTTGTATTCAATTTCAAAGAAGTCATGAAAACCTGTCAAATCAAAGCTTTTCCACGTTAAAAATTTAACCATAAGCGTAAATCAAAAGGGTTTTAAACTCACAGTAACTCCACTAAAAGCCTCAGAGTAAAGATTTCAAAAATTGAGTATAACAACAGAAACTTTCACAATAATAAAAATATTAAAAGCAACTTTTTCATATCCTTGAATTAATTAAATTTATTTTCAAATCAATCCTCAATATTCTGAATTTCTGATTAAATTAATGGTACCTTATAACAATATTTCTGAAGTTTTTTAAATTGATCAGCAAAGTAATAAAACATGCTTAAAAAGCAATAAAAATTGAAGTTTTAAATAAACAATTTTAAGTTTGACAACCTCAAAAGTTTATAAGTAGTTTTGATATGTCCTGATATCTTCACTTTTTGTGATTCTATTGATGAATTTAGGTGTAAAAGACCCATAGAGAAATACAAGAAGTGCTTAAAATTGTTTTAAAGCTACGCTATAACATTTACTAATCAAGTCACTGAAAGAGATTTGATAAATATATTTAAATAATGAAATATTATGTAAATCAATAATCCAAATATTATATGAAGAAAATCAAGCATTTTTACCCTAAATTAGCTAAGCCCTTCCAATAATTTTATAAAATATCAAGTTTGTACGATACAAAAACATAACCCTCTACGAGAAAGAAAAATCAAGATCCAAAGAGTGATTATTTTATTTATTGTTGCTCAAAAATTTTAAAAATCTCCTTAAATTGGTAAAAAAGTAAAGTATGCATTTAATACATCGCATACACAACAAAAACTTGACTTCAACTTTTAATAGTTTGCTCTAATCATGACCTATTAGTGATATTTAGTTAGAAATTTACAGCTTTTTTGAGTTCTGATCTGATAATTCGTTATCTGTTGAAACCAGTTTAATGTTATTTTTATTTCAGATACCCAGGGTAATCCTCTTTCAAAGAGAACTGCACAAAACGTGAGGCAAGGTACAGATGAAATCTCATATCTTAGACAGACATCAAAAAAACCTTTTTCAATAATTCCACTATTCAGATAAAATTGCAGACTAAAATTCATTGAATTCTTTTTTTTTTATCTTAATGAGCTTATTGCAGCTTTTCAGTAAAAAGACTCTAGGCAAATGCTAATTTGGATTAGGTAAGATGCTCTATTTACGAAAAAGACTTTTTAAGTTTATGTGGTTTCTGCATTATCAAATTGGAGAGAGTCAAACAATTGATCATCTCCTGTCTCGAAATCTTTATTAATTGTTACTAAGGTCAATAAGTATTTGCACTGCCAAAAATTTGTAGTGAAATAAGTAGTTGGAAATAATGATATCTTAAAAATTTCTTTTCACGAGGAAAATTTGTATATCAGATGTTCATATACAGAAAACTGAATTAACTTGCGATCATAATTCTGCAGTGAAAATCCATTAATTTTAAAAATCTGACTTAAAGTTTAAATGTTTAACAAATCTTTGAATATTGGTTTATGCAATCATTTTCATTTGAAGCCTTGTTCAAATTTGTCAGAACTGCAGATAAAGAGCTGAGTTTTTACGATTTCACTAAGGATCTCAAGTTTTTGTATATTTTCTCTTCATAAGCTATTAGTACTAAGCAACTGGTAATATTCCTTCAATCCCGAAAGAATTATTCAGCGTGCCCGAGGATTATTATGACTCTCGAAAGAAATTTATTTATAAGTTAAGAATAAAATTGATACTTGAGTTATGCTTTAAGACAAAACTAAATAATTTGAAATAATCGATAATGATAATAATTATAAAATACCTTTTTAACAATGAAACAATCATGATATAATTAGATACCTTATAAAAATAATAAAAGTAAGTAATTAAGCGAAATTATCTTGTCAAAATAAGTTAAATCTCTCAATAGATGATTCCATCAAATGATTCAAAAAAGAAAAAAAAATTCATTCAAACTCTTCAAACTACCTATAAAACAATTCTGATATACTAATTACAACCTAAACCATCTAAATTACATCCAATTTCTAAAAAATCACTGTGATTACTCTTCCCACTCTAAAATCTTTCTTACTAAACAACCACCCTAATTCTCTAACCCAAAAATACCCTAATACTGATTCTGTTCAATGTTCTACATTAACCCCTTCCAGGCCTTATAAATGGATTTTTGCGATACGAAGTGCTGCTACGGCCCAGAGAAATGCAAATCACCCGGAAAATTTCCTTTAAACTTCTCAAGCTACCACAAAATCTGCTCAAACCACTTAGAAACCATCAGCAATTCCCCATTCATTACCTGCGGACACTGCAGTTCAGTCTTACCGATCACGAACTTCAATAATCAACCCCAAAGGCCGTCCTGTTCGAAATGTTTGAAAGTTGTCATCGAAGTCTACGCAGCAGAAGAAAGTGGTAAACTATGCCGCGACTGTTACAACGAAAAGTACTACAAAGGAAAATTCTGTGAAAAATGTAAAAATTTCATTGAGCCTCTTTACGAGACAGGGTGTAAGAAGGTTTTATGTGAGACTTGTTTTTATACTTGTTGTGAATTTTTCTGTTATAACTGCAGAAATCATTTTCAAACGCCGATTAAGAAACTTTGTCCGAATTGTGACCCTTCTTGTTGTCAGAAGTGTTTCAATCAAACTGATGGAAGATTGGGATTCACTGAGTGTGGATTAAAGTCGGTTTGTAAAGAGTGCGCAAAGGAATGTTGTGATTATATGTGTAGGAAATGCTTTACTCATTATTATGAACCAGGGAAAATTTATGGGACTGAATGTAAGAAGAAGGTTTGTGCCACGTGTTATTATAAGTGCTGTGATTTATTATGCTCTAAATGTTATAAACATTCAAATATACCACTTGTTAATACTGAGTGTAAGTTGAAAGTGTGTAAGACGTGTGAAAAAAGTTGTTGTGATGCGATTTGTCAGAATTGCTCGAAACATCTTCAAAAGGGTTTTCAGATAACTGATTGTAATAAAAAGTTATGCAATCAATGTAAACCAAAATGCTGTGAGAAACTCTGCAATTTTTGCAACAGTCACTCAAAAACTCCTCTCAATCAATCATCTTGTAATAAACGTTTATGTGAGTCATGTCTTCTACACTGCTGTGAGAATCTCTGCAAGCTTTGCAAAAATCACTCAAAAACTCCTCTAAAGCAATCATCTTGCAATAAACGTTTATGCGAATCATGCCATAAAAACTGCTGTGAAAAATTATGCAAAAAGTGCTTCAAACACTCAACAACCCCTTTAACCCCTAGTATCGAAGGAAATATATGCAAGGATTGTCTGATTAAAAAATGCAATGTCTGTGGAATTCAAATTCGACATCAATTTAAAAACTCTGACTGTGGCAAAATTTTATGTTCAAGGTGTTATGGAAACTGCTGCCAAGATGTATGCACTCAATGCTTTATTCATTGTGTTGAAACTTTGAAAGTTATGGAAAATCAACAAAGATTTTGTAAAGACTGTTTAAAAAAACCTATACATGGACAGTGCTCTGCTTGTTCATTAGTAAAATCTTGCACTTATACTGAATGCTTTAAATTTTTATGTGAAGAGTGCAGGTATAGTTGTTGTGGAAGTCTCTGCATGAGTTGTAAACAGCATTCAAGCCAAATTACAACTGAAGGTTGTAAGCATAATAGATGTTATGAGTGTTCGAAATATGAATGCTTGGATTGTTTGAGAATTTGCCCTAATTGTAATGAACGAGGTTCAAGTATTTTTAGATTAAGCTGCTCACATTTTGCCTGCGATAGATGTCAAGATATTTGTAGGGAATGCAATAGATTGTCGATAGTCTGTATACATTGTGATATTACTCCAACGAAAGTGGATTTTCCTTGCGATCAAAATTATTGTAAAAATTGCTATTTTTGTGAGAAGAAAAGAAAATGTATCCATTGTGGAAATGAGCCTGATTTAAAATTGTTTTGTTCTCATTTTACATGCTTGAGATGTAGAAATATTGAATGTCCTAAATGTCCTGAAACTAATCAGACCAAATGTTCATCATGCCAAAACAAATCAAAACTATTTAAGCACAAGATTCCTTCTAAATATAAAGAAATTTCTTGTTTTCATGGAATGTGCATTGATTGCATAAATCAAAACAAAGAATGTAAAGTATGCATTACAAAATCATCAAAACCAATGAAATACATCTCAAAAGAATGTTCTAGCTGCAATAAAATTAAGCAGATCAATTCGAATAATCAAGATTGCGATCATCCTAATTGTAATGAATGCCAAAATTTGTGCCAGCCATGCCGAAAAATTTGTACTGTTTGTAATTATGATATTAATATGAGATATTTTTATTGCAAAAATAATCATAAACTATGCAAAAATTGTTCAAATAAAAAGTGCTATTTATGTGAATGTGATGAAATTTCTATTGGAAATTGCTTGAATTGCAAAGAATTAACAAGAACTGGGAAAAAAATCAACAATAATGAAGTAATTTGCCTTAGTTGTGGAGTTCAAATTGGTGAGAAGAGCGATACTTCAAGTTGTTTTTCTGGTAAATATGAAGCATCGCATCATCTAAGTAAGTAGAATTAGATAATTAGCTTAAGTAGAATGAATAATTACCTCAAAAATCTCCATACTAGAATTTGTATTGTCTGCTAAATAATGAATGTTCATTATTCGGCTAGTCATTAATTTTATTTTTACTTGAAAATTAATTCAAATAACAGAAAAATAATAAAAAATAATATTTAACCTTCTCAATCAATAATGGTTTTTATAAAAGTTCTTTGCAATCTACATAAACTCAACTCTTAATTATATTAAAATAGCCAAAATCATTTTATATTAGTTTAAATGAGATAAAATATTATGAGTTATGTAAAGCAGACAATTAATTGAAAAATAAGTGAATATTGTTGATTTATTGAGAAAACAATACATTATACAATTTACATTATTTACTCTAGGATGGTTGTTTAACTCACAACTCAATAGTAAAGATTGCTCAATAATATTCTTTGATAATTTAACTTAATACTATTGGAGAGAAGATTATTTTACTAATAATAGTTTCTAATAATTAAGTTCATTCTAGTAATAAAGGAATATATCTTAATCACATTTTAATGACCTAAAATATTAATCTAATCCTAATGATTATTTATCCCCATTCAGTCAATATGCATTCTGGGTAACGAGTTTTCCATTTAACCGCATATTTTCCAGTGTTAAAATAGTTTTCATTTTTTTCACATGGTACCTTTTTGCATGTAGTTAAATTCCACACATAAACTATTGTTCTTTACGAAACTCTTAAGTAGGAATTACTCGCTTTTTGGAGGTTACCCCCTAAGATATTTCTGACATGGATCTTATTGCAAATAACCTTCTTCATTAATTTTACTATCTTTGTGTAAGTTACATTCAAATAAATATTTTCCATCTTTTGATCGAATTAATCCTTGAGTCCAGGCATCAAATAATTCTTCTTTAATATGAGTTCTTGCAAAGACTTTTCTCTGATCTAGATTTAAATCTAAAAAACCTGAATTTTTATCACTTTTATATTCTTCATCATCTAAAATATTATTTATGTTTTCTATAATATTTTGATTAGAACAAGAAACATTATTAGTAGTAGAATAAGGATCATGAATTGAATTTCTGAAATTATTACCTCTATGGTTGATTAAACTTCTAATATCATGAAATGACTTATTTTTTTCCTTAATTCTTCTAGTTTTATATTCATTGACTTTTTGAAGCTCTATAATTTTTTCCTCTAATTCTTCAAATTGTTTATTTTCATTTTCAGGATCATTGACCTTTTTCATTCCTTTGTCCATTTCTTTATTTTTATTCTCAAGTTCACAGAGCAGTCTTTTGTTTTGATTAACGATGGAATCATTCATATTTTTCGAAATCAGTCCAACCTGCTCATTTAAAAACAAGATACGGTCCCTGTCGAAAGAAAATGATTTGAATTCTGTGATTTCATCGAAGTGTAAGTTTAGTTCTTTTAAGTTCTTTATTGTTTTATGTGATTCACGTTTAATAGTTGAGATTATATTTGCAGTGTCCTCAGCGATCGAAGATATGCATTTCTTGAGTTTTGATTTAATCAGAATCAATTTTAAAGCTAATATTTGTTGATTAGTTAAAAGGCCGAGAGTGTGGTCTTTTTGTGATTCGAGATGAGCACGGGCATGATCTATGCAACTTGCTTTGAGTTCTATGCAAGTATTGCAGAAATAAACAACTTCTTTTAAACAACCTTGGCTTTTGCAGGACATTTTAATATGTCTATATTTTTATAATTAAAGATAGATCTAATTCAGCTGCTAATGGTAAACAAATATTTGAATTAGTTGAAAATAATTCATTTGATTTATGAGAGATTAAATTAGAGTTTATGAAAAAATTACTAAATTATTGGATTATATGATAAATGAACTTTTTTAGATAAGTAATTGAATTGAAGTGAGAAGAATAAGAATAAAATAATAATACTTGTGAAGAATGTCGATATTTCTATTCAAATTGCTTTCAAAGTGATAAATATAATAATTGTATCCCAGAAATTAAATTTTCTTCTAATAGATCAGTATCTTGCTACTCAGCATGCACGAAAAGTTTCGAAAAATCAAATTCTCATGCCAGAAAAGTGATAATGGATTTTTTCTTATCGCTTTATGATACTCATATTATCCTACTTTATTTACTGTCAAAAGATTTTTTCCAGAAAGTTTAATTCAAAGATTTGTTTTAATCAAAATCAATTAAATAATATTCTATTGTATATGATTGAGCTAAAACTATAAAATAAAAAAATCAATTAGCCCTACTATAAACAAGAAATAAATATACAAAAATTTTCACATATTCCTTTAAAAATCGAGGATTTATTGCCTCACTCTTTTAGTTTTAGTTCGCCTTAGGCAATCAGACGAGGGATCATGCTTAAAAACAATAATCTCCCTCAATAAATATTAGGAGGATTGATGCTATTAGATACAATTTTATATTGGCGCTATTATCTTTAATAATAAATGGGTTATTACTGCTTTGAGATTTTATTAATTTCTCATGATTAAAGCTTAAGAATGCATCAAAGTGAATCAATTTCAACTTTAGTCATGAGCGTATTGTATTTGGCTTAATATCTTACCTTTTAAAATATAAAAAATTTAATTGTTTTTAGGTTTAATTTATATGTTTTATTAAATCTATATATAGAGTGAAGATATTGGTCTTTCTACGTTTCTAATATGTAATGAATATATTAGCAATAACTGTACTTGAAATTATGATGAATTCTTTGAAGCAATAGCTTAATGAAAATAGATTCAATAGAAAATACATTTACAAAGTTACTATATTTTTTCATTTCCCTTAGATAAGTGCAATTTAGTTATAAAAAGTATCTTAATTCTATTTCTTTTTATTCAGTATCTTATCTAGTTTATAATTTTCAATTTATAATCAATATAATTTTCTAAATCAATGGGATTGCCATAAATATAAATATAAGAGATGAGTAATCTTAACTATGATTTTTTTTGGAATCAATGTCTAAAACTGTAAATTTTTAAGATGGGATAGTTTCAATTATGATTATATTTGGAAATTAAAAATAAACTCTAAATTTAATTTACTTTCATCTTATAATCTCTACAAGTTTTAAATCAATAATTAGTTTTACAGATTTATTGATAAGATTTTGATGATCTTAAATTCAACTCTATTAAATAATAATTAAATAATCAGAATAATAGGAATTATTCAATTATAAATTCAAACCAGTGAGTAAATCTCTTTCTTGCAAGTTGATTATAAGTAATCCTAATCTCTCAATATTAATTATTTCTTATTATGATTGAAATATAATCTGTAGTTTTTTAGGAAAATGAATTTAATGAAAATGGATAATATAGAAGTTTAAAAATCACAGTCTTACTACTCTGAATTACAATTATTGAGCTTTATTAATTTGAATAAATTAAAAATATTATATTAGCGTAAAGTAAAATTTGCACTAAATAAAGAAATAAACTATTTATTAACAATAAATCATATTCTAATAGTTAAAATACTCACTAGTAGCTCCTGCTAAACATTCAAATTATTAACTATCAAATTAATTTTAATCATCAAAATCATCGTCACAATTCACATGATTTTTAGACTTTTCACAGTTCAACTCTTCATATTCTTCGAATTCATTTAAAAAAGTCGATTTATAAACATCGAATAAACTATTGTAATCAAAATGTTTTTTATCACCTTCATTTTTTTCGAGAAAAGTATATATTGTCCTGCTTTTTATTTTACCAGGAAAAAATCCTTGAACATTAACTGGCTCAGTAAAAAATTCTTCTTCAAAAGCATCACCTTTCTTGAAAATTGTCATAAAAGGAAGAATCTTAGAACTTATTTGAGTAAAACTTTCTGAAAATAACAAAAACCAGTTATAGAAAAAACGTAAATTTGCAAGTATCATGAAGGTGAAGCAGACAACCTCTAATTCACCATTCAAATCATTAGTTAAAAAATAAAGACCAGAAAAGCTTGTAAAAGTAACTGAAATCAAAGATACTTTTTCAATCTTATTCAATTGTTTAGAATCATAAGGATTAAGTTTATTCTGTAACCATAATGCAAAAAACAGCAGAATAATTAAAGTGTTTGCTTGGACACTAATTGAAACTCTTTTCAGAAAAACCACCATACAAATGATAAGCACCTTTCGATACATAATAATAAATTCCCAGTAAAATACCGACTGGTTGTATCCATTAAACATCAACCCAAAAATGACTTTATTTTTATCCTCTCTAAACTTCTTTCGATTTTTTATCATCAATATGAGAATAATTAAAGGAAAACTAAATATCCAGAGAATAATACTTGGCAATGAAATAATCATCAAATATTTATTATGCCTTTGCGTTGAGCACTTTATTGAGTAGTCAACTGATAAATACTCTCCAATTATATCAAATTTCGTGCAGTCAAATGAAGAAAAAATTGTTTTCACTATAGTGGGAAAAACTAAAAAGTAAACAACAATCACTGTCAAGAACAATTCTCTTTTCAGGTATTTATAAGTTTCATGAAAAAAAGAAATTCCAAGCCAAACTATACCTGAAACAACGAAAATGAACAAAGGAAGTAGAGATACAAAAATCAGTTTAAAATAATAGATTTTTGTTGTTTCTGAATTACTGACATAACAGTCAATTGAAATAAATGATTCAGCAACAAAAGACGATGATTCATAAAATTGGAAAAATTTTTTTGTATAAAGCGGCCAGTTAAAGTTAAATTGTGAAATCATATAAATGAAATGTAGATAATTCATCAAGATTTTCACATAAATAGACTGTTTGGATGCAGGGTAAAATGCTGATTTGATAGTAATCCTAACTAGAATCATACAAAAAACAAATCCAAAAATAATCATAAAAAACAATGCAACAATATTAGAGTGACTATCAGGACATTTACTACATCGATTATCTGAATTTTTGCTATATCCTCTCAAACAAACCGCGCATTTAATTCCAGTGTGTCCAGTATCACAGAGTGTTTCATAGTCATTCGGATTTCCTAAACAAGCCTGCACAAGATCACAACGATAAACAATTTCAGATAAATAATGACTTCTGTAGTATCCTGGTTTTACATTTATCTTATCACCTCCAGGACAGGTGCCACCTTCAGGACATATTTTGCATTTAGCTTCAGGTTGAATTAAAAATTTATTTTCTTCACAGATTTTGCATGAATCTGTTCCTATTTGCTCTCCATTTATACAACCTCGCAAAAATACCTTGAAAATTAGATCTTGTTTGTATTTACGCTCGTCATTTTCAGCTCCTGTAGTTTTTATTGTGTTGCATAATAGTCTAAATGATTGTTCTGAATTCGGAGGTCCTCTGATGATGAAGCCGGTTATGTTGAAAGTGCCTGAAACTGATTGAAAAGTTGTATTTCCACTTAATGAAATGAGACTAGATGCATTTGACTCTAATTTTAAAATGCTTTGATTGTCACTTAATAGAACTTGATTGTAAGTATCAAGAATATTAATTGAGATAATTCCTTTAAAAGATTGTCCTGGTGCTAAATTATTCAATTTAAAATCAAAACCTCCTTCTTGTAATTTCCCATAATCTGATATTCCTAAATAAGCAGGTCGAGAAGCAAGATCATTTCCATACTTTGCAGAATTATTTAGAAAATTAGTGAAATCTTCAATAAAAGGTTTGGAATCCATCCATTTAATCCCTCCTCCATCTTCAACTGCTTTGTTTCCCATTAGTAAAGATTTATTCCTAAGTGAAATTCTGCATATAGAGCAATCAGGAGTCTCATAAAAAACAGATCCTCCATTCCTCGCAGAGTTATTTTCAAAAGAACAATTCTCAATATCCAAATTTCCATTCTTAACAAAAACAGCTCCTCCAAATTCTTCGCAATAATTATTTATAAAACTTGAATTCTTTAAAAATAATGACCCATAAGTAGATATTCCTATAAAAGCCAGTGGACCAAATAGATAAGAATGAATGTTGGAGAAAATTGAGCTGATTACAAGAATAGAAGAACAATCTTCGAAGTGAATTAAAGATGAACCAATTACTGACTGGGTGAATAAACTTGAATCGATATTGACTGATGATTTGATGATGAGGGCTGAATAAATTATTTCATTTAGAGTTGAAGAATTGTGGAAGTCATTTAAGGTTACTGAATGAAGAGATAATTGGCAAGATTGAAGATGAAAAGATGTTGCGTTTTTTGCTGAGTTTGAGGAAAATTTAGTGGTATATATGGATATGTTTGAATGGAGGGCGTAGAGAACACCTCCAGATATAAGGGCTGAATTTTGTATGAATTGGCTTGAGTAGATTGATATGATACTGGAACTGAGATATATAGATCCTCCTGAATTTAATGAAAAGCCAAATATGAATTGAGAATATGATATTTCTATTAAAGAATTTGAGTAGCAGTTTATGAAAGGAGCTAAATTCTGACTAGTTTGATTAGAAAATGACGAATTTGTAATTTTTACTTCAGAGTTAATTACTTCAAATCCAGAGGACCCAGGGAATGAAATATCATTATTATAAATTGAAGTATATTGTATATTAAGAAAACTTGTTTGTATTGTTAACAGTTTCCCATTAGTAATAATATTATCGAAAATTGAAGTATCATTAATCACATTTACTGAAGAAAAGTTTTCAGAACTTAATTCAATAAATGAATGCTCAAGCCTATCAAAATAATTATTATAAATAAGCGATGACTGAATATTGATGCTACTTTGTGTAGAACTTTTAATTAATTTGTTGTAATTTTCAGAAAAAATGCAAGACTCACAAAAAAATTTGCTCATACCAGATAATACTATGGCTGTTTCACTCATTCTATAAAATTCTCCATCAAATATATTAAAAGAACTGTTATTGTCAGCTGCAAGTAAACCTCCAACATCAGAAACCATAAGAAAATTGCCGTTAATAAAACTTTTCGTGATATCAAAAACTGAAGATGAAGAGACACTCGACCTGATATTAAAAATTCTCAAATTTTTGAAAGACATATAAAATGGATCAGCAATTGCCCTTAAATTAATAACTGAGTTTTCTGATGTTGAGTCACAAATAATCGAATCAAATAAATCAATATTCTTCGATAAAAGACCACCAATTAAAATACCAGCGAATAAAGCTGTATTATTTTTCATTAAAAGTTTTACTATTTTCAAAGTACCTTGACTATTTATCTCAAGCATACCGAAACTATTTGATTTTGAATTAATTATCTCAAGATCTTCTATGCTTGACTTATTTTGATCAGTATCCAGTCGAGAAGAAATCTGAAAAATAGATGATTTAGCTGACTCACACTCAATAAATCTTAAAGAACTTAAATTTAATTGAACAGTGGCATGAAGAATGCCTTCAAGTAGAAAACTTGGAGTTTGTGATTCTCCAAGGCACTTTGAAAAATGAACATTTTTGAGAATAGCATTTGGTGAGCCTGTTGTTAGGAATCCCATGTAAAGACAAGAAGCATAACCTATATTCGAGATATTATCTGAAAAAAAGATGTTTTTCATTGTAATTGAGAAAACTGACTCTATTTTAACTGATGATGAATAACGGGATTTACAGTCGGAAATTTTTATTTCATGAAGATTGATATATTCGAGACCTTTGAATAAAATCATTGAGTGTAAATAGTTGCTTGATTGTCTTAAAGTGATTTCTGAGATTTCGACTTCTTTCATGGTATTGATGACTGTTAATAAGATTCCATATTCTGTACTTGATCTTAAATTGATCCCTGTTAGATTTGAAATTAATAATGATTCTCTCGTATCTTCTACATGGACTCCTTGATTAACGTAAGATCCGAAAAAGCAACTCCAATCCTCAACTGAAATGTTTAGAACAGTAAGGTTATAGTTTCTTGTTGCATGGATTGTTTTTCCACAATATCCAGTAAATCCAGAATAATACAAAGAAAAAAATGTAGGTTTCAAGTATTTACCTAAAAAATTGAATTTTTCTCTTATTTCCTCAGTTATTCTAGGATACGGTTTATCACTAATATTTTTTACGTTAATATTAAATATATCAACAAGTCCCACATTATTGACTTCAATAAAGCTACTATTAAGCAATGAATCTTTTATTGAAATATTATCAAAAGTAGTTTTTCCTAAACTGTTCCAATATTTCTTCCCATTTTCCTCGGTATACCCTGGATTATAAGCAAGATTATAACCTTCATAACTTATTTTGAAAACCTGTTTGTAAATCGATTTGAAATTATTAAAAAAAACATTTTTAATCTCAACATTATGCTCAAATTTGTTCATTTCATATATCAATACAGATCCTGTCATAAAGATATCATTAAATTCAACATTTTTCATCATTAAATGAGTTTGAGAATAGCTTTTACTTCGATCGTATCTATCAAAGTCATATGAATCGTATTCCAAAGAACTTGTATCAACTTTGAATATATGATTTATATAGTTAACACTGAATAAGCAGTCTTCTATCGTTATTGTCCCGATAAGGTTTGCGAAGATGAAGAAATAAGAGGGGTTTACAGAGTTATCATAAGAAAACAGGAAATTATACTGAAAGATATTTGAAGTGATTTCAGCAGAGTGAACTCCTGATATTTTTAAAAAACCACCTGATTCAATGGCAACTCTTTCATTATACCCATAGTTAAGATCCTCAACAATACAGCCTTTCATTACGAAGTTTTCATTTTTGCATTTATTTTGGCATGTAACTTGAATTACCAGCCCTAAAACATTCGGCTGGAGTTTAGAAAATTTGACATTTTTTAAATATAAAGACCCTTCAACTCTGATTAAAGTCTTAAACTGCTGTCTGAAGTTAATGAAATTCACATTTTCAAATGAAACTTTTCCTTGAAATTTGAAGAGTTCATCATTTTTATATAAGGTGCAATTGTTTTCTAGGTAAAAAGTTTTTAGTTCATCTGAAACTTCTTCTTCATTATCATTAAGGTTTGATAGTGGGTCGTAAAAAGGGCAATAAAAGCATGCATCGATAGTATTATTACAGTTGTCTCTAATGATCATATCACCTCTGAATTCAATGTTTTTTATTAGAACTTTCTTCGCAGTTGAAGAGATTGAAAGAGAACCTTTCCAATATACTACAGAAGGGTTTTGATAGCTTTCTCCTGATATTATTAACTCTTGCATAGTAACTCCAAAGTCAAAGTTCAATGGTTCTAAGATTGACTTTCTTAATGGAAGGACTGCTAGCAAGTGCTTATCGTAGATGTGAATTCCTGTTGAAATAATGATTTTTGTTTGAATACCGTAAATTTTGGTAAATGAATAGTATAAAGATTCGAATGGATATGATTCAGATCCATTCCCTGCAGCTTTAGGAGGATCTGATGATTTCACATAAAACGTTTGTAAATTGGATCTGTGATAGTAGGAAGGATTAATCAAGCACCAAATAACTTTTGATTCAGAAAAAAGCTCAGATAGTCTCGAATCCTTTACTGTTCCTATAGGACAAGACGAAAGAAGGTATTCACATTGACCCATGACCATCACACCAGGACAAATAAGGCATTTATATGAATTACTTCTAAGGCATAGTTGAGAAACTTGAAATAATCCAAAACACCATAGTCCCTCATCATTTAAGCAAACATGATCTTCACTACAAAATTCTTTTCCCTCATCTAAATATCTTAACTTTTCTTCTGAACAGCCGCTAGAAAATTCTTTAGTATTGGTCAAATTCAAATCATTAAAGGCAATCTGATAAAGAATAGCCCGCCTTACTAAAAACAAATCATCATTAAGCAAATTATAAAAACAGCTCGGCACAAGACATCTTTGATTTCCTTTGTTTTCTTCAATTCTAATCCACTCTCCATTTTCAAACATCAAACTGCATCCCGACGCACATCCACAGTCTCCATAATCAAATTCACAAGATTCAACATTGCACTGTTCTTGGCAAACATGATCACCAAGCATAAAGTCAAAACACCCACTATTGCAATGTCCACAAAATCTATATTTAAATTCACATTCTTTATTATCACAGACATCATTTTCCTTGCAAAATCCTTCAGCAATCACCTCATCATTACATCCAGGAGCGCAATCACAATCACCGAGGTCATATGAGCAGTTCTTAGTATTACACTCTTGATGGCATAAATTATCTCCTTGCATGAAGCGGTAACAACCTTTGGAACATTCGACAAAGCAAGATGTATTCGGGTATAACTGTAAACAATCCTCGTTTGAACATTCGGGGTGGCAGGTTGGATCTAGAAGATATTCTTTTATACAGTAGTCAACTCCGCATAATGGCACACAGTCTCCGTTGTCATAAGCACAATAGGAGTAGTTGCAATCAAAGTCGCATATATCATTATTCAGTTTTTGAGATGTGCAGTTTGAGTTACAGACTCCACAATCAGATAAGTCCCAAGCACAGTAAACATTATTACACTCAGGATTACAAATATCATTTCCTAGATTGTCGGGATCACAACCAGTAAAGAGGCATTGTTCATAGCAATCAGATTTAAAGAACTCAACTTGAATATAAATTTTTGATGCTTCGATTAAGGGTGAGTCGTAATTGCATTCTTCATTATTACATTCGAGTTGGCATATTCCATCACCCAGCATCTCTATATCACAGTAAGCAAAACCACATAAATTTGAAGCATCAATTCCTGATATCGCTAAAAGAACTTGTATTAGGGACATTTATATAATGATGGATATTGATTACTTTAACTCTAATTATATTTGAATTCGAATGTATGGAAAACAAAAATACATATAAAGAATATTATAACTCTCAGACTATAAAACTTTGAACTCATAAAGTCAAAGATCTTAGATCAATGAAGATACCTATTCCTCTTTAAGTATATTATATTTGCTTAGATAATTAGCTCAATCATAATTTATTGTAATTTTGGTCTAATTTCCTCTTTTTCCTATTTCCATATTCAAATTCTTGTTCTGTTGTATTTAAATTTCTGAGATTTTCTTCTAGCTCATGACTGATTTTAACCCTTTCAAAGTGTTAAACTCGTATTCTAGCTTTTTTCTGATAAAGAAACTGATTCTTCATTTGTAAAAGCTCATAAAAATTTTTTTAGATATTTTTTTAGTTTAATCCTATTAAGTCTCTAGTTTAATCATTTTTTCTTAAAGTATCACTTTATCACAGTTGACTATAATAAGAATCACTTCTTGCATAAAGACTTTCAAGATGTATCACAAATATCTATGATTATTTTTAAGTGTTCCGAAGTATAATGTTTCATGCTGTTATTCTTAAAAATCTTCGATTATTTAGAGCTCGATATATAAAAAGCTACTCTCGAGTAAATTTTCAGTTCTCACATAGCTTAAATTGACTTTTGTAAGGATCCAGACCTTTGAGCACTCTTTAAATCAGAGATTTGATGATAGAGAATTTTGAATATATTTTATTTATATCGAACAAATAAGATTTGAATGCCAGTTGAATGGCTTGATAAATAAATGTACTTTGATAACTTTAAATTTAGGAATATACATACAAAGGGTTTTAAAGTATCATTTAATATATATATTATCCAGAAATATAAGCAAAGTTGAAAATTGTAATCATTTATGAAATTATATGATCACCTTATTATCTGAGACTAAATTGATCTAAAGCAAGAGCTAATCTGAGATTACTTCTTCAAATAATCAAGTTTTAAAATGCGAATAAGTTTAAAATGCCCCATTAAGACATTAAGCATATTTTTCTATTTCTAATAAATTCAAAGTAAGTTTTATTGACCCATTCTAATGCCTATATGAATAGCGATTTAAATCGGTAGGAAAATAGAAAAATGCAATCATCTGAGTATATTCTTCGAATTAAACTTAATTAATTTCATTCTTTATCTTTAAAACTTGAAAACTCCAATCAAAATAAATCAGCATATTGAATAGTAATACTCTGCTCATTTTACTTAAAATCAATTGGTTATAGATAAATTGAAAATTAAAGATATGAATTAAATTTAGTGGACATTTTCCACATGCTTAAAGGAAAAAGTTCACTTCTATCATCAAGATTCCAAACAGTTATACTTGATATTAAAATACTAGCAGCAACATACCGTTGTTTGAAATAGCCACAGTACTAACCTGCCTCTAAATTCCAATCAATCTGAGTTCTTGCCTTCTCGATTCAAATTCCTTAAGGTAGTCGACCCATCTCGTGACCCACTGATAATAAACCGGCCATCAGCACAACTTTTTATTGACAATCTCTTAATGTGAATTAAATCTAAGCTCTTCACTTTATTCAAGAAACTCCAAAAAACTGTAGAGTTCCCCTCTGGATATGAACGAATTTCCCATCTGCAGTAAAAATTGATCGATAAGATCTATCAGATGGAATCATTATTCTTGAATATTAATTTTTTTCGTTAAAATTTAGGATTTCTAAGGAATTTAAATAAACGCATAAAATATATCCCCTCTTAGTGAAAAATTCAGATATCTGAGATTTTTTGTATTTTTATATTTGGTTCGGATTTATTTTGGGGAATATTTAAATTTGTATTCTTTTGTACCTCTTAGTTATGCGAATATTCAGCAAGGTCTGACAACTATATTTCAGTATTGTTGGAAAATTTTAATTTGTATTTAGAGATAGTAGATACTGAAGTGATTAATCATTTCAGTTTCAAAGGTCATAATTTTATATAACAACACTAAAGAAAAGAGATACTGAAATATATAATCTGCCGTGGCTTTATTCCCAGATGCTGATAAAGTATCATTAACTATTTTAAGATTGAAAAATTATAGAAAATATCAAAATTTTATTATTCAGACATTATTATATAATTTTCATTCATCAATACTTCTTTTTGCAGTATTCGAATGCAGATTCAAGTAAAATGGAAGAGTGTTTTTAGAAATATTTCTTATTTTAATAAACTCTCCAAATTTTTCAACATAAAAAAAGTAATTATAAATTATAATCTTTGTAAAAATATTTATGTAAAAAATTTATTGTAAATTGAACTTTGCACTCTCTATCATCTATATTCCAGACTCAAATATGCCCATCTTCAAATCCATACTCAATAAATCTCCAAATATTAAAATTAAAGCTTAAATATGTATAGTTCCTCTTTCAATATCAAAAACTTTGAAAATTTAATTATATTCCAGATACTAAAACAAGTATTACTAGCTTAAATAATAACAAAATATAATCTTTTAATAAGGAATTTATTATTTTCATTATTCTTTTAAGTATAATCAACATTATAAATTATCTCATTTTTCAAGTTCGAAACTTTGAAAATCCGAATTTCTAGAATAACAAAAAATGATTATCTTCAGAAATCTTTAAGTATTTTACTTGCAATTTAATTTTAATAAAACAAAATTTGATTTTCTCTGATTTGAAAAATTTCAAATTTGAGAAGAATTTGTTCGGACTATATGTTATCAAATTTATTACAAGATTCTGTAGGCATTAAAAAAAGAGATCAATCATAACTAATGCAAATGTCTGATTTCATATATTATTTCTATAAATAAATGTAGATATTTTGAAGAGACTGATGAGATATATATGTTGATTTAGTAAAGTTTATTTAGAGTCTTTGTGCTATCAGTTCAAAATCAATATGTTTTGATTAATCTAGCTCATTAGTTTTACCTTAAGATTACTTGAATATCCATGATTAATCAATTAGCCAAGTCAAAATAAATAAATAAAGAATGATTATTGATCTATTACAATATATTTTGTCATAAACCAATAACAAAATATTACTGATGATTTATTTAAGCTTTTTGAGATAAATGAAATTTAAAAAATAGAAGCGTGAATTCATAAAATATTTTAAGAAATATTTGTGAGATGTTTGGCGAATTTCTCAATACAGATTTCGTCTTTGTAGATAAAAGTATGAGGATATATCTTTATTCAATAATTAGTTTTATATTTAAGCAAAAGATTTACATTAATTTCATTCCTTTCCTTTTCTCTTAAACTAAATCCGAGATTTTAAAATAAAATATCTCTTTATATCTATTTTAATTATTATCCCTTATTCAAAAATACTTCCAGTGATTCTTACTTCAAAGGCTTTATTGATTTGTATTCTTCGATGACTTCAGATTAAACTTTGCGCTATTTATCCTCTTTACAACTTATAATGATGAAAATAACTCAAAAGTTTATTTTTGTTCTTTTGACATAAGTTTTAGATTTATAGATAACTCGAACATGGTAAAATCCATCATAAAAATAAAATGTACGATTATCAGTTACCTAGTTCGCTGGCTGCCCACGATTCAAGACCAAAGACACCAGATACCCAAGCTCTTCAAAATCAGGCCCAAAAAATTTTATACCAAAGAATAAAAAACTCTCATGAAGAGCAGCATTCATCAGATTGGACAACAATTATAAATCCTCCTTTCAATCATATTCTTTTCATGGCTGTATCGCCTTGTGGAATATTCGTCGTATTCGCAAAGAAACAATCAATACAAATCCTAAATATTCCAAAAAATCTTTTAGAGCCATATCTAGAAACATCGGATTGTATAAAGTCTCTGTATTTTTCACCAAATGGGTTATATCTTCTATGTGGATATCAAAAAATTATAGAAATTTTGGACTTTAAACAGAAAACCTTAAACTCAACTATACCGATGTCATCTGACAAGTCCTTCACAGCTATTTTCACTGCAGATGGAAAATATGTAGCATATCCAGATAAAACATCAATAAACTTCTGGAGTTTCTTTGATAAAAAAGAAGAATTTAGGCTGAATGGACATGAAAAAGCTGTGATGTCGATTGCATGCTCTGCTAATGGAAAATTTATCATTAGTGGATCATCAGATCTTTCAATTATTTTATGGAATTATGAAATAAGAAGAGAAGAATTCAAATTACTTACCAAACAAAAGCAAATAACAACTGTGAAAATTTCAGATGACGGCAGGTATGCTGCAAGTATTTTTAAGTCAACTGTAACAGTTTGGAATCTTGATATAAGAAGCGAAGTGTTTTCTTTGAAATTTGACGAAAAAATTCATTCTTTCCCATTTTCACCTGATAATCAAACCCTAGCGATTTCAAGTGCATATGAAATAAAATTTTTTAGTATCAAGAATAGATGCAAAGAAAGGATATTTAATGAAAAGAGATTTGGATCTAAAGTAAATTTCAGTCCTGATGGAAAGATCTTGATTGGAAGTGAAATATGTCTTTGGAAAATTTCGAAGATACCTAAACAAATCATTTTTGATCATAATTTACAGAATGAATATATTAAATATATTCTTTTTACAAACAATGGAAAATATGTAGGGCTATTCAGTTACTCTCAAGGATTGAGAATTTTTAACATAAAAAAAAAAAAAATCGAGTTTACTTTCAGAAATAAAAAGAAAAAAATTGATTCAATACAGGTTTCTGTTGATGGTAATTATTTGGTTATTGTTGAAGAAGAAAGAAATTTAAGTATTTTTAACTTGAAAACAGGGGAAGTTATTTTTAGTATTACTGACTTTTATTGTAAATTTTATACTATATCAAAAGATTTCTCTCTTTTTGGTCTTTGTACCGAATCGAAATGTTTTTCTGTCTGGAGTGTAATGAAAAATTTAGAAATATTTAAAGTTGAAACAAATAATATGCTTTATAATGTTCCTTCATTTTCTAATGATTGCAGGTTTGTTGCGTTAAGATTTATAGATGATTATATTGAAGTCTGGAATATTGAAAGTAGACGTAAAGAGTATAGTTTTATGAAATTAATGAAATGTATTGAAAGTATATACTTTACAAAGGACGATCTGTCAATAATTATTGTTGGAAGTGGTCCTTTCAGATCCATAACCCACATATGGAGTATTCTTTCTAAAACTCTAGTATTTACTATTGATAGTTATCAAAACATATGGATTAATGAGGACTATATTATTACTGAGAAGCTTAAAATATTAAATTTTTGGAATATCAAAGGAAAATTTAAAGAATTGAGCATTTATTGTGAATCTATACCTTATAAAATTTTATATAATGGCAAGCGTTTATCACTATTTTATGATAGCTATTGTGATATCTGGAAGATACAGGATTATCTAAAAGTGAAATGCAAGAATAATAGCAAATTATATTCTCCTATCTGTTTTTCGAAAAATAAGAAATTCGCTGTTAGTGGAGATGAAAATGTTTTAAAGTTCTGGAATGTTGATAAAGAAAAAGAAATTTTATCTTTCAAGGCGCATAAGAATTGGATACGAACTCTTTGTTTTTCTCATGATAGTCAATTTATTCTTAGTGGAGATGATGATGGTTGCGTCAAAATTTGGGATTTAAATGGAAAGGAAATTCACTGCTTTATAGGACATTCGAGCTGGGTTATCACTGCAGCTTTTTCTATAGATGACAGATTTGTTGTGAGTGGGTCGAATGACAGAATTGTTATATTGTGGGAAGTAGGAAGATATGAAGAATTGAAAACTTTTGAAGTATTTGAGAAAGAGATAAAATTATTATCTTTCACAAGAAGTGGAAAGTTTATTGTGGTCCAGCCAGTTGAAGAAGATTTAAGAGTTTTAAAGGTTTAGAATAGTTAAAATTTAATTACCTTAATAAGATGATTTAATTTTCAATGGTTAAACTTTTATAAAAGATGGTTGAATTCTAATAATTAGCTTAAGATCACTTAAATAAACCTTATTTTAATTGATATCTTTTTTTGTTGCTTTCATCGGTATGCAGATCTTTTAAATTATAAGACATTATAAATAAATATGATGATTATTCAATTAACTGTTTCAAATATATTAGGTATTATTAATTGATTTATTGTAATTAAAACACTGATCGCTAATTGCTTTATAATATTAAACAAGTGCAGATTATATTAAATATTACACTTATAGTTAAAGATAGCCCTTGAATAAAAAAATAAAGTTTGAGATTATTTGAGTACTATATAAACTTTCAGATCTAACACATAAAAAATATTGAAAGGCAGGCCAGAATACGAATATTAAAATTAGAAATTCAAAATATCAAGCTGAAAGTGATATAGTCGGCGCCTCACAAAAGATTTTTTGTGAACCGAATTCCTAAAAATAACGAACGAAGTTTTAAATCGATTATAACTGAAAATCTTATAAAATTACAATAATTAGCTAGAGCTTGACTCAGAAAATTTTCAAGCCGACTAATTATTTATCATCATAGATGAACTTTATTAATCACTAACTTAAGCAAAAATTATTTAAACTTAATAAATTCACTTCGCTCCACCAGGATTTCTTTGAATCATATAATTTTTTATTTTCCTATAAACTACTTGCTTCAAGCTATGCTATTTCCTTTTCTACCATTATTTTTCTTGAGTTTGTCTTTGCCTGAAATTATTTGTTTCTTCATTTTCTAAAACGTGATTCGGTTCATTTAAACAGATTTGGATCTAATTACCCTAGTTTAAATTTAAAAATAAAATCAAATATTCTCATAATAAATATTCAAAATATTATATATAAATTAGCTTTAATCAAAATGATTAAGACAAGATTTTTATGGTTATTGTTATCTTAACTTCTAAAACTACATTTGCCTAGATATAATCCACCTTGACTCTTAAATACCGCCGATCCCATATTTTTATCTTGGTTGTACTCTAAAACCTTTTCTCTTAAGCTTCCAATCAGCTGAGAAAGTGCTAAATTCATTAAAAGTCGCCTGCAATAATAGTAAGTTTTGTAATCACCTCTGCGAACAAGCATTGTTCTAAATGTTCTGCACCTTCTAATCCTTTTACGCTTTCAGTCTCAAGACTTTATTTTTTTTATGATCTTCTATTAACGAACAGTCTTTTCTGAGTAAATATGTACGATTTAATGAAGATAAACAGCAAGGGACATTATTTTTCAAGGACCCCATGATAATTCTTGATAACTATTAAGCCGTTGTGAAGATTTAGTATCTCAAATCAATCATTTCTGATTAGTGATCAGTAGAGAAACAAATCATCTTAAAATCTTTTGATAAACAAGCAAAATAAATAGAAGATTTTTCAAATAAATACCTACTCTTTTTTCAAGATCGCCACAATCAACAACAAAAATATCACCTCTAATCGTTTCACATAGTAAAATCGACTTCAAAAGACACAAACTTGCAATCCGATAACCAAACTTTATCGATTTTATATCTTTCAATGATCTCAAACTGAAGAAGTAAATTTTATCAAATCCATAAACAATCAAATTCAATTTTATTGAAAAACACAAGCACGATTGATTAATTTTGTTGAGTTTGGTTGATGTTATTGTTTTTGAAGAACAAATATTGAGCAGTTCAATCTCACAAATATCCCCTCCGAAGTAAAGGTTTTTTTTTGAAATTTGAAGACATAAATCTGTATATATTAATAGATTAAATGATTTTTTTACTTGAAAAGATTTTGAACACCAAAGTTTATAGAAGAGTCTAAAGAGCATGTTGCAAATAATCAAGTGTTTTTTGAAAAATCGTTTGAGTTTAATTGAGCAGAATGAGCTTTGAACTGCTCAACAAACACAGAGTTTTCGAATTTATAAACTGCACGCATCCATCTACATTCCAGTCATTAGGATCTCATGATCTTCATCAAAACTACTGCAAACAACATTGCTTTTTAAATAAGCTTTTTTTCGAAGAGCTTGATTTGTTTAACTCAAACAAACTAATAATTCCATGTTCACAAACAAAATGAATTTGTTGAGTTTTGTTTTTGAATGATACGAATCGAACTGGTGAAGTTGTTTCAATCAAATAAATAATTGACGAGTTAGCGCAGTTCCAAATTCCGATAGTTGCATCCTGGGATCCGCTCAAAAATGTTTTTGAATTTTTTATAAACTTTAAAGTATTTATTTGATCTTTATGACAATGAAAAACTGTTTTTAGTCTTTTTGTTTTAACATTCCATAAGCAAATCAACTTTTCACTACCACCTGATAATGCAAAATTTGATGAAGAATCAATAACAATAGTCAAAATATGTGACTTATGACATGAAAGGCTGCGATGTTTTGAAGAGTTTGCGCATTCCAAAACCTGATTTTCGAGTCGTAACACTCATTAAAATTTTATTATATTCTGAGAGACGTAATGATATAATAGTTTGAGTTCTATTCTGAAGGAAATAATTAAATTCAAATTGTTTTCTTGTTTTAAGTATTTAAAGATTGTAATTTCTTTTAATGGTTGTTTGTTAAAGTGATCAATTATTTTTAAAAAAGAATTTGACTTATATTTAATATCAGATTGGTTATGAATTTTAGAATAAACAATCATTTTATAGGTATTTATACGCAAATTGATATCTATTTCAGAAGCATTATAGAATAAGTATTGTGGTAGAGTTACCCAAAACCAAATTAGTTCGTATAGAGACAACTTTAATAACTTGGATCGTCGAAGTAAATTTTTTTGTAATTTGATTGATGGATTTTGTGATTTATAAGTTTTAATAGTATGTCTTATTCTATAATCAATCAATTATTTTGAAATACTTTTGAATAGTTTAAGTAGTTGAATTATTCATATAGAATTTTGGGCTTAATTACAATATATTTTAAAATATAGAATTCGAATCTAGATTGGATAATACTTAATATTTAAACTTGTTTGTTTGCTTCAAAATAACCATATATAAACTATTTATTTTAACTAAGTAAAGGTTAGTTAAGAGATCAACATCTGAATTTGAGTGATGATAAAATCACACTTTCTTCACTCAAACTCAAATCTCTGTTTTTCTTCATAAAGTGTTTTAGTCCTTTCAAATTTTCTAATTTAACTTCATTCTCTTGTATCTTAATATTTATT
>RSEH01000290.1:0-56180 GCA_006503475.1 Stentor roeselii
ACCTGCCACTCCCAGTACATGTAGTCGACGAAGCAATGATGAAACCAGAAAATAGGATCAAAAGCAGCAGTGGGGACGCTGCCCATCCACCCTCCGACACCATCATGGACAGCAGCGTGAGGGTTGTCCAGACCTAAATTACCATTAGCGAATTCTTTATAATCCGATATTTTTAAAGCAGTCTTCAAGTCACTTACAATCTGCTTTGAAAGGTATAAAACAAGATTTTCTGACTCTCTGTAAGTCTCCATAGTTCGCGTTTGAGAATATACTTTTAAAGTGTCAATCACTTCGATGGTTCTAAACGAATACAGAGGGTTTTTTGTTGTAGTTCCATCAACTTTTTTGAATTCTGGCTCGGAGAATAATGAAGGGTATCCTGACTTTCGGCTGCTCACGCTTGCTTCGTTCCAAAATGGCAGCATCACTGTCGGGTCATGGGCTTTCAAAGATTTTTCGAAGAGGTACATGTAGGCGCGATGCCAAGCTGGAAATTCTTCCGAACCATGAGGACAGAAAATCTTATTTTCGTACCCTTTTGGAACCTTTGATCTTTGTGCTTTGAATACTTTTGATGATGAAAAACCGTGGTAAGAGGCCAGGTAGAAGTAAGAAGCGTCTCCTAAATCTGATGGAGTTTCTTGGATTCTATGAAAAGCGTTTACTAATCGCTCTAGACGGGTTATTTGACGAGTTTCGACTGGTTTTTCAAGTTCTGCGTTATGCTCTGCGATCAGGGTCTCAATATCAGGACGTTCAATGGCCATTATTATAAGATGGTTAGTAGGTTCTAGAATGCCAATTAAATGGCTGAGTAACTTTTAGTTATACTTTGATTATTTTTGATAGTTTAGATGATGATAACTGTGGATTGAGGATAGGTAAAAGTAAGAAGTGCTTCCTAAGACTGATGGAGTTTCTTGGATTCTATGGAAAGCGTTTATTAAACGCTCTAGAAGGGTTATTTGCCGAGTTTCGACTGGCTATCTGAGTTCTTTGGAGTGCTCTGCGATCAGGGTCTCTATATGAGGACATTCAATGGCCATTATTATTAGATGTTTGGAAATTTCTAGAATGTTGATTATATGGCTGACTTATTTTTAGTTATGTTTGATTATTTTCGGTAGTTTATGTAGTCGACTGGTTAGTTAATTTTTGGATATTCATCTTATAGCAAAGACCTTCATTAGAATTTTATAAAATCAAAGCTTAATCTAATTAGTTTTTATACAAGATAATTAAATGGCAATATGGAATCACTGAAGTCTTATTTTTCAATACTAAGGTAAATAAATTTCGTTTTTCATGGGTTGAATCAGTTTGGCTCTTAAGACTTGCTGTTGTTTCAATAGCTTGTACCTTTACTAAAAAAGTTGGATGAGAAAAGAAAATCCTCTGCAACCTAATCTTCAACTCCATGCCTTTAAATAGGCTCAAATTTGTTTCCAAAGTTTAGTTTGCAAATTTGATATCCTTCTATGAATGATTAGAGTTCTTTTATAAATATCAAGAAGATTTATGAAATTTTAAGTGTTTATAGTATCCATATCTGGCATAAGCTATTGAATATATAAAACCCAAGAATTCAAATACTTTTTACTAAAACTATATCCTTCTAATACACCAACTTCAGATCAGAACCCATAATTCGATGAATCACTCTTCATCCAGGTTCCATATTTTCAGTAAGCGCCACTTCCACTACTCACCATAAAACTAACCTTAAACCTAATCCTTTACTCTTCACTCTGAGGAGCATCCTTAAACCTAAAAGAGACCTTGACATCACAATTCACAAATTCTTAGCTAAACCTAAAGAAAATTTGAGTCCCAACAGGAATATTTCCAAAAACAACACCCGAATTGACTTCAACTCGAAAAACCCTCCAAAGTCAGCGAACTTGATCCCACTGATGAAAAAATTTTCTTAGACCTTCAGTTTTTTCCTCTTTCGACCTTCCATGTTATTGAAAAAATTAGATAGACTATTTCTTGAGTATTGTCCCAAGGCTTGTAAATCGATTGGCTCATAAGTAAATCCGAACTGATCTAGTCCTGCGATGTCTTCTATGGTTTAGTATGAGGTTGATGATGGCTTCTGGAAGGGAACTAGCTGAAGATGGATTATTGAGTATTTGATAAGATGTTTGATTATTCAACTTTTGACACTGCCAAAAGAGTTTTCGATAAAAACAATCATGAAACCAGAATATTGGGTCTAAGGCTGAAAGCTCCACTGATACCATCCATCCTCCGATGGATCTGTTGATATTGTTATGGGGTTTTCAACTGACAGGGGATTTGTATTGCTTTTATATGAGAAGAGCTCATAGATTGTTTGTTTAAAAGCACTTTTTAAGTCACTCAGAAGTTGCCGTGATGTATAGCTCACCAATAATTAACAGAAACTAATAGGACTGTGGCAAAAACTATCACTTTTTTTTTACCCTTCAAAATAATTATAACTTTCATCCAACTTCACTCTATAATTTAAATCAATATCTCTCTTGTCAACAACTATTCAATAACCCTTAAGTAAATTTTCATAATACTCAACCAATGACTTCTTTTCAAGCATCATCAGAATATCTTCATAATAAAAGCAAGGGTCCAAACAAACAACTTCAATCAAATAAAAGAAAATTACATTTAAATTATCATTTTCCTTGCTCTTAGAGCTGCAACAAGTACAGATAAGAATGGCATTTTCTTGAAATAAATTAATTTATCCAAAATCAGCTTTTAATTCCTCAAAAAATATTTTAACCATTGGCAGATTTACACTTCTAACAGCGATCAAAGCACATTTTCTCCAGTTTCTTCTATTTTTCTTAAAATAATGGTTTTATTTAAACTATTAGTTCAATTTTAAACTGAAAGCTCTTCTTAATATTAAAAAGTTTACCTCTTCAATTTCAAGATAATTTTTAAACAAGAAATATTCAAATATTTCTATAAATTAAACTGAAAATAAGAATAACTTCGAGACATACCAATAATTTTATTCTTACCTTATAAAAAAAGTTTAACTTTAGTATATAAAAATTATTTCAACAAATCTGATAAAATTTAACTATCTTTAAATTATTAAATTAAATCAACTTTAAAGATTAAAATTTTGTTCAAAAGTTTGTCTTCAGTCTTGAATCTTTATCCATTTAATGTAAAGTCAACTTCATCAGTTTGTTATTTCTTTAGGCCATTTAAATTCAGTTTTTTGATAAAAAATATTAATGGTTTTGTTAGATCTTGTCTTAAATCAACTCAAATATTCAAACTCTTCACATAATCATATCTTGAGATTATTCATTCAATACTGTATCTCAAGCCCAGGACTGATTAGAAATTTTTTATGAATTTAAGTTTTATAAGTGATGCCTTATCTAGAATGCTGATAAACATTATATCATTTCATTTACCTCTGTATTAATCTCTAGGTTTTAACTGATAAGCTTATTTGATGAATATTTATTCTTCCTAGCTTTATTATCTTAAATGATTCACAACTTTTATTAAAAAGAAACTTATTTGAATGAATCCTAGATCTACATCAAATTTAAGAGTTATTACAGGTTAATTTATTTAAAAATAATCACTTGTATGAATTTCAGAATTGAAATTTATCTAATATTAAGTTGTACACAGAATAAACTCAACTGTTGGTAAGTAATCTGGCCTTATTTACTTTATAATAGTAAGATTCCTTAGATACTCAAATTCAAAGATTATTCAAATGCGCACAAGAATATGTTCTTTAAGATATTAAAAAATTAGATAATTAATCCTTTCATATAGATTCTTTCTAAATATCATATTATTATCTATTCGTTTTGAGCAACCCATAAATCCAGTTCTGAAACATGCTACTATAAGCCGCCAACACATTTTCGGGTATTTCTTCTGCTTTTTTAATATCTTCCCTAAATTCGATGTTTTGAGTTTTGCATTTGCTGATCTTTGATAAAATTAACTTCTGCTCTTGCACTGAATTTTCCAGATCTTGCAGTAGCTTGATATGCATGATCCCTGCAAACGCGATGCCGAGAGCGTATTGAAATCTTATTCTTAAGGCCATTTATTATAACAAAGGTGTAAAGCAGTGTATATTTCTTACAAATATTCTAAATGAAATTTACGAAGTTTAGGTCTTTTTCTGTTTATCTATAAAAGATAGTATCTTAAAAATATCTTAAAAAACCTTCTTGAGATTTAGTTTATCATTTTATTACTAATTCAATAAAGCAGTGTTAATCAAGATCTTTTTCAGCATTTATATAAACCTTGACTCAATAACTATAAATATTCCCCCTTTCGAAAATTATCAAAAATTCTAACATTATTTAATAATTCACGTAATTTCTATCGAAAATCTTCTCTAATCCAGCCGCATTATTTAACCTTAACTCTAACCCCCAATCAAATCTTTATATTTTTCTCTTAAAGCATATCTTTTCAATTTCATAGTAGCAGTAACAAGTTCATCACTTTTCCAAGGTTCCTTCTCAACAAAGACTTTTTTAACTCTAACACGAGGATCAATTCCAGCTCTTTCTGCCAATCCCTCCAAATCAATTCTAATCCTTTCACCAACCCCCTCAACCCCCTCAATCCCTTCAATCCCATCAAAAATCCTCTCACAAGGCACAACAACAGCTAAAAGTTCTCCAAAGCAATTACAATGAATAAAAATCTGTTTAACAAGTAAGCTGCATCTAAAAATAGCTTCAAGTTTCCCAATCGCAACAAGACTTCCATTGACAAAAACAAGCTGATCACATTTCTCAACGAATTCGAAGGCATTTCCTTTTTGCCTGACATAAAAAATATCTCCAGTCCTGAACCATCCTCGATCATCAGAAACTTGTTGACCATCAAAATAGTTCTGACAAACAATTTCACCTCTCAAGCAAAGTTCTCCAACAGGTCCATCAAAAAGACTTCCAAGATTAGGGACAATCCGAAGCCTTGCCTCTAAAGAGCTCATCGGGCCTCCTTGGTGGCCTAAGACGGTGTCATTCGGTAAAGAAGCGATATTGCAAGTATTGGCTTCAACGACTCCATAGCCTTCAATGACATGACACGAAAAAAACACCTTCATATACTGCAAGACGAGAGGAAAAATGCAGTAAGACCCTGTAACGATTTGTCTCAATTTTCCTCCAAGACTATCTCGGATTTTTTTGAATACAAAAGAGTCAAAAAACTTGTGACTGACTTGCCCAGTTGATTCAAGTGTCTGAAGCTTCGACTTCAAAGCCCGAAAGGCAAGAGAACGACGAAGACCTGTGAGTTTATTGAATTCTGACATGACGTTTTTGTAGATCTCTTCAAGCATCTCTGGTAATAAAATAATTATCGTGGGTTTTACTGTTACTAGTTCTTTGCTCAGTGATGAGATGTCACTAGAGCTGAGGATTATTCTGGTCATTGTTTTGCTTATCGCGTATAAACAAAATCGCTCCATGGGGATTGAAAGAGGAATGTAAGAAAAATAAGTGTCGTCTGGACCCCAGTCGTAGCCGTTGTTTACTGTTCCGATTATGCTGCACATTAAATTACTTTGAGTTACTTTTAATATCTTCATGTTTCCTCCTGTTCCACTTGTAAACGCCAGGGTGAAGATAGATTCACTTTGAGGGAACTTCACACAGACCTCGATATTTTTCAATAGTTTTACTTGAGTCACTTTAAAGTTCTCGATATTCAATTTTTTCTCAGATGCTGAAAGTCTTCCGAAAACAAGAAGATTTTCTAAATGAGGTAAAAGTCCTTTTTTTTTACTTTTAACGAAAATCAGGCTTTTTTCTGAGTGACAAACAAGAAACTTCAGTGATATTTCATTCATCATGGAAAAAGTCTCAGCCAGTCCTCGATGATCATGAAGGCCGACGGTGGTAATCGACAAGGACATGCAGGCTAATTCAAATAAAATCCATTTCGGAGAACTTTTACTAAGAATTCCAACAAGACACATCCCAGGACTATTCCTTTTCAAGTCAAGATCAGAAAGAAACCTGATATATTCATGAACACGAATTCGAGACTCTTCAAATGTCCAGATTTTCAGTCCTTTCTTTGAAAGATGCCCTAAAAAGGGCCGACTGGGGAACTTATAAGAAATCTGCAGAAAAAGCTCGAGATAAGTCGCGCATTCATTTGCAAAGTGCATTATTTTGTTTTGGTATATCGGCGAAAACCCTGGCTCTTCACTGTTTTTCACAGATATGCTGTAGACCAGGTCTTGCGACTTGGAATTTCCCATACTTGAAGGATTATTATCTGTTTATTAATTCATGGGAATCGTGATATCTTCCTGTTGTGAAGCGACTATTAAACAGGATCCAGAAATTGATTCTAAAAGTGATTTTTCCTGTCAACTAATGAAAAAATTGAATTCTGAAGTGACTAACTCTGTGGTGCAAGGAAAACTTGCCCAGATTGCGAAGGTTGAAAGTATTTTAGATCCTTTTGAGTTTGATTCTAGTGAATTGGAAGATAATGTTAAAACTTTTGAATCGCCTGAAGGGTGGACGTATATTGGGCAGGTGAATGAAGAAGGTGTTAAGGAAGGAAAAGGGATTTTTATTTGGGAAGATGGTAGTAAGTATGTTGGGTATTGGAAAAATAACCTGGCACATGGTAGAGGAAGGCTTATTCATATTGAGGGAGACATCTACGAAGGTGACTGGAAAGAAGACAAAGCCCACGGCCACGGAAAGTACCGATATCAAGACGGTTCAATCTACGACGGCCAATGGGAAAACGACCTTCACCACGGTCAAGGCCGTCAAGTCTGGTCAGACGGTAGTCAATTTTGCGGTGGTTTCCTCGAAGGTCTAAAAACCGGATACGGCGAATTCATCTGGTCAGATGGTTCCTGTTACAAAGGTCACTTTCTCTTCGACAAATTCGACGGCTTCGGAATCTACATCTGGGACGACTTGCGAGTTTACGAAGGCCAATGGAAAGAAGGTAAAATGCACGGTCAAGGAAAATACTCCTGGCCCGACGGGCGTGTTTTTCTCGGAACTTATCAAAATGACCTAAAATCCGGTCCTGGAATTTTAACCTGCAAAGACGGGAAAAAATTCGAAGGGACCTGGGTGGAAGGAAAACGTTCTGGAAAAGGATTCAACATCGAACCAGACGGGAGCAGAACTGAAGGCTTCTGGCAAGACGATGAACAAGTTGAGTGATTACTTCAATTAATAACATATAAACATCAGTCAAACCACCCGAGTTTGTCCTTCATCTCTAAATAATCCTCGTCTTCATCGCTTGGGTTCCCATGCGACTTGGTCCTGTCATGTAAGACTGGCTTGAATGAAAGTATCTTCGGAGCCCACCTCGAGTAATGAACGTGTCTTCCGTCAAGTTTTGATAGTTTTAAGTGCTTTGGGGCGATTTGAGGAAGTTTTGTAGGATTTGAACTGTGAGGAAGTGAAGTACTTGTTATTGAGTCATTTTTTGACTTTGAAAATATCGGCTTTCGTGATATTGATACAAAAATCGTCTCTTTTAAAGAGACTAGTCGTGGAGGAGACTTTTTACTTGTGTGGTGAGGGTTGAGGTAGAGCGGTGGACTCAGGGTTAACTTGTGAATTGTTTCCATTTATTGTTATTTAAGAATTGCAGTTATTGTTTAGCTAGCAAGGAGTGTTGAATGGGTTCAGGATTATTTTGTTCTTCGCTCGGAGGTGTTGCAAAAGAGTCATTTTTTTGGATTTTAAAGAATTGTAACGAAATTTCAAGAAACTGCTTTTTAGACTTAATGATTTTTCGATGTTTTCCTTGTCGTCTATGGTGAAAAGGGATTTTTCTTCGAAGGTGTTGATTAAGAGATCTTGGTTGTTTTTCTTTTTTATTAGAAGATCTTCTATTGAAGAGTTTATTGTTTCTACTTCCACCTCAACATCTCGAACGCTTTCTTTAAGTCTTTTCAGTCCTTGCTCATGATGCATGTCAAGAATTTTCAGTTGTTCCTGATAAAACTTCTTTATTTCCTCCTCTGAACAATAAGGGGTGTTTATTGGAACTCGTTGTTCAAAAGAGACAATTTCTTCTTTTGGCACTTCTTTTATCACCATCTTCTGAAGAACTTTCATGAAAAATCTTGAAGGCAAAGAATTTCCGAATTGTTCTAAAAATTTCAACTGGTCAATTCGAAGGTTTTCAAGCTTTTCAAAAATCATGGACTTAAATGAAGATTCTAGTTGATTTGTAGGAATTTCTTTTAAATTTTGAAGTTTTGACTCAAGGGCTGGACTTTTGAACAACTCGGTTAAAGTTTTTTGTTTTTTTATGTGAATTGAAACCTTTCGTTTGAATGCGTCGAACTTTTTTTTAGCGGAAAAAGTGAATTTGGTGATGAAGGTAAAGAGGGAGTTTAGAAGGTTTTTATAGTTTGGCTCGATACGGTCGTAGATGGGTTTTAAGGAGTTTTGGTAGTTTTTGAGGATTTTTTGGTTTTGGCTCATTTGCTCGATGTGGCTGAATAGACTGTAAATTTTTTCTGATTGCATTAACTTCTTGGCAATCACAGTTTTCGGATGATAATCAAAATCAGTAAGTTTAGTTAGATTTTCTGAAAATTTGTTATACTTATTATGAGTTTTCATCAAGACGAAATCAATTTCTCCTTCAATTTTACAAAGTTCTTCTACCAAAGATTTCTTCAAACTACTAATTTCATTGAAATCACATCGAATCCTAATCAAGCAATTTTCATTGAATTCCAAATCTTTTTTCATTTCGTTTATACAAATTCTGATAGATTCAGGATACCTTTGTCCAATATTTTTGAAATCTTCTTGAATCTGCACCAGAGTTCGAAGTAAAAGGCCATCAGAGCTTTGATTCTTTAATTTATCAATCATGTTTTTACCTTCACGTTGAGCGATGTTGAACTGATCCCTAAGAATATCAAAGGCATTTCCTAAAGAATTCAAGTAATTTTCACTCATGTTGAACAACGATTTGACTATTCTTTTACGGTTTTTCATAAATTCGATATTTTTAAGGATATTCTCTTTCATTGTGTAAAAATCCATGTATATAACTCTAGAGTTTTCCGTGATTTCAAATAAAATCTCTTCATTTGTTTTAATAACATCTTTCTCATCATTTCCAGAAATCAAGTTACTCACATCAAATCTGTACAAATATTCATAACCTTCAGGGTAAACATTAAATTCACTGATTTCAAACTGATCCAACAAGACATCAGTGATAATACAATTTCTTTGAAATAAAATCAACACCTTCTTATCAACTTCCTGAATATAGTCTTGAATTCTCTTCCCATTTTCACAAACCTCTCCTTTCAAAGTAACCAAAAACAAATTTTCTTTCGAAAGCTGTAAAATATGTCCTAAATTAGAAAGAGTTTCTTCAACATAGTCTTCAGTGCGGAATTCCATAAGTTTATCACAAGAGTTAGCGAAGATAATATCGACCATTAATAATTACATTAGTCTTTATTTTGATCAAGCATCCTGACTTTTCTGCCTTCATTCCACTCAGCAACAACTCTATCAAGTCCCTGAATAATGACTCCTACTCCATGTTGCTTTCCATTTTTCCATCCTCCTTCATAGACCCTTCCATCAGGCCAAGTATAAACTCCATGTCCATGCTTTTTATCATCAAAGTACTCACCTTCGTATTTCCTTCCATCCTTCCAAGTATAAACTCCAAAGCCATGCATTTTTCCTTCTTTCCACTCACCGTTGAATTCACGTCCATCAGGCCACTTATAGCTTCCTTTTCCATGAATTTTATTATTTTTCCACATGCCTGAATAACAAGAGCCGTCTTTCCAGATATAAGTCCCATTACCTGCTTTTTTACCTTCTCTATAAAATCCTTCATATTTGCTTTTATCAATCCAAGTTTCTCTTCCAAAGCCGTCTTGCATGTCGTTTTTCCAGTCGCCTTCGTACATTGCTCCGTTCATTTGACGATAGACTCCCTTTCCATGTGCTTTGTCGTCTTTCCAGTCACCTTCGTAAATATCTCCATCAACGTGGATGAACTTTCCTCGGCCGTTTGCTTTATTAGTCCTCCATTGTCCTTCATAGCTGGCGCCATCAGGCCACTTCTGGATGCCGAAGCCGTCACGTTGGTCGCCTCGCCATTGACCTGTGTAGACTGCTCCATTTTTTAACACTTGACTTGGACGTTCTTCTCTATCATTATTCTCTTTCGTTAAAATGATCTTTGAAGAGTTTTGATTTTTTTGTGAATGATTTGTTATTTTTTTTGAGAATTTTTCATGAAAGGTGTCTTTTTGCTTTTTTGATCGAAGTTTATACCCTCTCCAGCAAGACTGTATTTTAATGATCTGGTTATTATAACTCGAAAGTAACTCAGGGTTGCAAATAGAAATATCAGTTGGCAGGTCTTGCTTAGTTGAAAATCTTGGAGAATTAAGTTCAACTTGTGACTGCAGGTCAGAAGAAGTTTGAGTGCAAGAGCATCCTTGACAATAGGCTCCCATATATATAAAATTTGAATATCTTATGAATAATTTGCTACATGTTAATTAAAACTCATGGTCCCAACTAAGTGGGTCAGATTCAATCTCTTGTCCATTACGATCAGAGTTTGTCCTTCTATGATCATTGGCGACTTTAAGAACTTTTTCAATATCATGTGCGAATGATAAGATTTCAGGTCGATGAGGAGCCTCAGCTGTTCTGTCCCAAATGGCTTCCCAGTCAAGGCCTTGAAACCAGGGATGTTTTTTTAAGTTTTCGACACCGCCGCCTACTCTCATTGCTGGATTTTTACTGAGAAATTGTTCAATCATTTGTTTAGCATTTTCAGTGATTTCAGCGTAATCCGGGTAAAAAAGTTTCCCTTGAAGGATTTTTTCATAAATATTGTAATTATCACATTCGTTTTCTCCAAAAGGGACCCCTCCACACATGAACTCATACAAAATAATCCCGATGCTCCAATAGTCGACACTTATTCCATACCCTTTTCCTAAAATCACCTCAGGTGCCATATAATGAGGAGTGCCTATCATGGTGAAAGTCCTTCCTTGAACTATCTTCGCAGTTCCAAAATCAATAAGCTTTGGGTATCCTTCCTCATCAATCATTACATTTTCAGGCTTTAAGTCACGATAAACAATATCTCTTTCATGAAGATGTTCAAAAATTAACAACAAGCAAGCAGTGTAAAACAACGAGTCTTCATTTGAAAGAAGGCCGATTTTTCTGATAACATCAAAAAGGTCTTGTCCTCTGACGTATTCAGTAAGAAAATAAACTCTTTTAGTATCTTTAAAGGTTTTTACCAGTTTTAAGATAAAGCTGTGATCAAGTTGCATTAAAATTTTTCTCTCTAAGATTAAACTTTGTTGTATTTTTTTGTTGTCTATTTTGCAACGGTCGATTGATTTCAATGCGTAAAGGTTACGCTTTTGTTTATGTGCACAGAGGTACACGTTGCCGAACATTCCTAGTCCTAACTTTTTTATCACTGCCAGGTCTTCAAAGGTGATTGCGTCGTCTTGTAGTTCAATTCGAGATGCAAGTCTCATGCGGATTTTTTCATCGATGATTAGAAAAAAAACTGACTTTGAAAGAACCCAGCATTCGACTTGATTTTCTGCTTTTACTGTCGCCGTTCTGAAATCATTGAACAAAATCGATCTTTCTCCGAAATAATCAAGTTTATTTATCTGCCGAATTAAAACATCGTCTTTAATAATGTCTACTTTTCCTGACTTTACGATAAAAAAACAGTCTCCTGAGGAACCTTGTTTAAAAATACATTCTCCAGGTTGAAAAACTGCAACACTTAAAGATTTTATAAGAGCTGAAAGTTTTTCTGTGGAAAGTCCTCGTAAAAATGAGATCTTTTTAAAAACTTTCAAAATTTCTGAATCTGAAGTTAATTGGTCGAGGTTTCCCCCGATGGCGGCGTTGAAACTTTGAATATTTATGCAAGCGATGTCGCATTGTTCAATAGATCTGTACTCTGGGAAGACTGATGACTCTTGTTTAATGAAATCTTCTTCTTCTAGTATAGAAAAGTTTTCTCTCAAATCACCTTCTGCTGATTTAAGACTTCCTTTAAGAACAATGAAAAGAAGGTCTTTTTTACAGGTTCCTTGATGAATTACTTTAGTGTTCGAAGGGTAACTGTGAATTGTTAACGCTTCGATGATCGCTTCAACTTTATCTTCAGTAAGACTGCTGATAATCTTTGACTTGCGCATCACCATCCACAAGACATTTTTATAAATAACCTGCGACAAGTTTCCACCAAGTGCTTGTATGAGGTCTTCTCCAGAAATCACCAAACATTGCGTATCATCGACAGCAGTCACCGTCGCACTTCGTTTTTGTTTAAACAAAAACGAAAATTCTCCAAAATACTCTCCGACATCTAAATATCGAAAAGCTTTTCCACTTATCGAACACTCAACTTTTCCATCAAGAATAACAAAAAAAAGCTCTCCAGATTCCCCTTCTTTTACAATTTTCTGCCCTTCAGAATAAGCAACAGTAGAAGCAAGTTCTAAAAGCATTCCTCTCTGAACATGACTAATTCCCTGAAAAGTTCGAGCCTGGTCTAAAAACTTTTTATTTCTTTCAAAATATTCTTCTTTGATCTTCTGTAAAGCGTTTCTAAAAGCGAGGTTATCAAGTCCCCAAAATGAAGAATTTTCTAAAGTCCTAACAGTGGCAGTTCTGGGTTTATCAGTTAAAAGTGCCATCTCTCCAAAGCAGTCTCCTTGTTGAAGGACATTGACTTGTGTTTCATTGACGAGTACTTCACAAGCTCCTGACGCGATGATAAAAAAATGCTTTCCTGGTTTGTCCTGCTCGACAATCGTCTGTTGGGGTCCAAGTGATAAAAATTTCATGGCTTCAATGACTTGGTCTTGTTGGTCTTTACTTAAATTTTTGAATATGAAGTGGTTGTTTAAACTGCTATTGATTAAAAAATAGTCTGAGTCTGTTTTTACCTGAAACTCGCCCAGGTCAGCCTCTTGATCAACTGGTTCTTTTTCACGGTTGTCAACGACTGGAGCCTTGTTTTTAAATGACTTTCGCAGAACTGGAAGAGAAGGACGATTTGAACAGTTTTCACTTGACTTGTCTAGAAGTTGATCTAGTTTTAAAGGAATTGTGTTGTCGTAATCTTCGATTTGGGGAAGGTCTTTAATGCAACATACTCCCATTTATTACTATTGAATGAATAACGACTTCTGTTTTATTTAATATTTTCTTATAATTCCCCCGGTTATTTTAAATGCCTAAAGACAGAACTTTAGCCTATCGTATGCGAAACAGCTCGAAAAAAAAATCATTGACTGTAAATGAAGAACTGCCTCCACCGAGTGATGTTCAGAAAACACCTTTGAAGCTTTCTATCAAGGAAAAAAATAATCAAAAAAGCATCTTGCCTGCCCGGGTTTACTCAAGACCTACTTTTAAAATTGATGCGAAACTCAACTTGGAAAACTTTGCAGAAAATGAAAAAATGCTTGCTTTGATCAAGTTTATCGTCAATGTTCACAGTCAAAAAGCTGCTGGTTACTTTGCGAATGACCAGGTGGGATTTGAGTGTATTAAGAAATTTCATTCACTTATTTTGGAAAAAGTGGAGAAAGTGAATCAGGAGTACTTTGAAGAGAAAACTAAGAAAATGATAAGAAATCAAGAGTTGAATAAACAAAAAAAAAAGGATTTCAAAGTTGTTTTTGATTCTTTGTCTGCTGTGCCTAGATATGTTTTTGAAAATTACAAGAAAATTAAAGAAGAAGCGATTTTTAAAGGGATGAAGTCTTTGGAACTCAGGTATTTTTTATTTAGAGTGCTTGAAATGGTCAAGTCTCCTGAAGTCTTCAGTCAAAATACCCAGGAACCTTTGCAAGTAACGCTTCCTCTTGATAAGGAATTTGAGGCATTGGTTAACACCCTGGAAAAAAAGGTAAAAAATAGGCAGAAAGCTGATAAAATTAGCACCTTGGTTGAGTATAGCAAACAAGCCTTTGAGTTGATTGAGAAAAAAAAAAAGTTAAGGGCTTCTGAGGCTTTAGAGTCTTTCGGAGTTTTCAACTTGATGTTTTCAGAAGACCCTCTGCAAGGTTTACGGTCTTTATCTTTATAGTCATATAAATGGAGTCGTTTCTGGATAAACTGAAAGGTCCTGAGTATCTCAACACAGATAATGAAGGTGTAATGGGCAGACTTGACTGGCTAAACCACTTAAGCCTGATCTACAACCTAACTCTCGGAATTCCTTCCCTAATTCCAAGTTGTCTTCCCTTGAAAACCGAAGCCTTTCTCAACACTTTAATAGAAAACTTTACCCGTTTACCTCTTCGTCCATACCGAGAATACGAAAAGCAATCCACAATAAAATCCATCACTTTTAAAGAAATTTTCTTTATATTCGAGCACGACTTCGGAAAAACGTTGACCTGGGACCAGATCATGGAAAAACTAATGAACTTCGAAGTACCAAGCAAAGGACACAAGCGAGGAGGAAGCGAATCTCCAGGAAGTCTCGATTTAAACGAGCTGGTCTTCATAAGTAAAAAAATCAGCAGTTCTTCAGTTGACTACGACAATGAAGCCGAGCATCGATCTCAGCGCCTTGGCGACCTTCGCATTCCTCATACGCCTCCAGCTTTCGAGAGTCTTTCCTTCATCACAGGGAACTTCACCCCCAGTCCTCGTGGAAGTCAGGATCTCACTACTTTTACAAGAGCCTCTTTAAGAGTACCTGACTTCGGCGATGGGCTCTTGTCAGCTTCGATGATGAAAAATGAGACAAAGTTAAGCCTTTCTTGCAAGAAAATTTCAATTTTAACACAAAAGTTACCTTCAGGTTTGATTGAGTTGAACTTGAGTCATAATCATATTGAAAGGATTCCAAATTTAGAGGATTTGGAAAAGTTGGAATTTTTAAATTTGAACTGGAATTTCGTGTCTAGTTTTAATGGCGCTCGAAGGGTGAAAAGCTTGAAAGAACTTTACCTTGCTCATAATAGAATTGTTGAGGTTGAATCTGTTGCTTTTTGTGAAAGTGTTGTTGTTTTGGACTTGGCTTATAATAAAATTCAAGGATTTTTGGGGATTAATGGACTTGCTTCTGCGAAGAACTTGAGGGCTTTGGATCTTGAAGGAAATTCAGTTTGTCATTTGAATGGATTTAAAGAAAAAATCACGGCTTTGATGCCCCAGGTTTATGAGTTTGGAAGGGTTGGAATATTGAAGTTTACACGGTATCCACAGTATTTGACGAAGGGCAAGAAGAAGGAACTCAAAAAATCGAATAGCTTGAAAAGTAAGAAACATGGAAAGTAGAGAAATTATCGGAGATTATTCTAAGTTAGTAAGTTTAGAATGAAATTTGATTTGGATTAGAAATTAGGGAATTAGAGATTTTGAAGGATTTTATGAAGATTTTATGAAGAGAATTTATTGATTTAGATGATTTGTTGAAGGGTGTTTTTTAGAGTTTTAGACCTGATTTCATAGAATTTTCGAGAAAGAACTTGATTTTCGATTAAGGATCATGATAGGATTTCCTTGAAACACTACACAGGCATCTCTCTTAGTTAATAATACATAGAAAACCTTCATGAACAAACTCTTCCTCAAATAAATTTATGTATTCATAGTCAATTTATCCTTGAGCCGCTTGCCTCTCAAACATCAGTCTTTCTTTACCAAAAGGTTCAAAGTCTTTCTTCACAAAAGTTTCGGAGACTTTTCCTTACTAAATGATTCAGAGTCTTTAATGTTTTAAGAGATCATTGCTATCTTATGTTCATGAAATGAATTTTTCTCAGATGCGAATGCTTGATTATCCTTAAACAATGATTAATTGATTTCAAGTCTGCAAGATTCTTTATTTCTATGTTTTGAGTTTTCCTGTAAAGAATACAAGTATTTGATGAAAAGTTCTTTAAGATAATCCTTATCTTCCTAATTAAATTTCGATATCAAAGAATAAAGAACTAATTGAAGGTTTATTATATAATATTGATAGCAAGGAAGTTATCGCATGAAAAAAATGATCTTTGATAGGAAGTCAAAGGTAGAAGAGATACTAGTCAAATTTAGACTTATTGAAGATTTTAAATGCTTTTTACTAGAAATCAAATCTAATTAAATTAGCTTAAACTTACAAATTATTGAACAGAGTAATATTTTTAAGTTTAAAATAGAGAAAAAGAAGGATTTCAGATAAAATTGTAATAAAGTATTCAAAATGGATTTCATTTGGGATTTTTTATTTTATAATTGATGGAAATCTTAAATATCATAACTCTTTACAAATAAATTATAACATTAGATAAGTTACTATACAATAAGATGTATTTGATCATTATTTTCGAAGTTATTACTCAATTATTTATTTTCAAGATAATATAACGAAAATTTTTCAAACTTAAAATATCCAAATTCATCTTTTTAATCAACTTTTAAGTTGTCTTTGCAATTTTTAGAAGTCTGGCTTTGCATCACCATTAAAATTTAATTTAATCCTTCATCCTTATTTAAAATTTAATATCCCTGCAAATTTCCGTTAAAAATTCTTTGGCCAATTTTTCACCTTAAAATTTAAGATATTCTACAAATTTCTTCTTAAAGGTAAAGTATTAAAAAGCCAAAAAATGTGTATATCTTTTCTATGATTGAAAAGATATGCAGTGAGACAGGACTTAAAATTAAAAAGGCCTTGATAAAATGTATCCTGAGCATAGAAGTAAATTATCAGTGTTCTTAAGATAGTTTTTAAATTCTATCCTCACCTAGATTATTAGCAATTTTTTTGTAAGGGAAGCATTATTTATGATTTTTTAATCATTATAAAGATTTTTATTAATTGTATAAAATTTTAAGTATATTTAGCGTTTGAGTTTGAGTTCTTAGAGCTTTTAGAATTTCATGGTTAATCAAGTTTGATATTTAATGACAATAATGACATTTTATAATAAAATAGCTCTTAATTGATATGAAATTTCTTAAGTTTTTACAGATTACTAACGAATTAAGAATATGTTGATGTCTGCTACTAGTTTGCGAATCTTTTCAATATGAGAGACGAAAATGTTAAAAAATGTTTAAAAAATGTTTTGGTGAATTTTTAAAGAATACCAAAGTTTCAGTAAAAAGATGAATATTAAGATAAACTAATTAAGGTTCTAAGTGTTTTTTACTGTAGTTCTGCTCTTCGATAGAAGATCAATAAATTTAATTGACTTTTATTAATCTATTAAAAGATTCTTTTTACAATAAAGATGAATTAGAAAACATTAGTAAGTTATTTTAGTATGATTGAAAATTCATTCAAGTAATCCAAAAAGTAATTTTATGATATTTTAAGCACTTAATAATATCTCATCTGACACTTTAGTAATCAACCCTTATCATTTATATATTTTCACCTATTCTCTAAATCCCTTCACTTCTAAATCAAATTTTTAGTTAAATACTCTTCTGTATAAATAAATCCATCAAATCTCCAAAGAACTGTAAATTCATTCAATATCCTCTCACATTTACAGAAAATCCATTTTCAAAAACAATATCTAATTAATTGCAACAATGACCAGCACTAGTTTTTCAAGAATCTCTCTAAACATAATCGAGATTATCATAGAATTCCTTCCAAGACGTGAATTGTTCGAATTTCACCTGACCTGTAAGCGAATATTCAAGAAATACTTGGAAATCCTTAACTTTAAATGTTTCAGTAGAGAGCAGGTGCAAGATCCTTTGAATGAATTGATGAATTCATCACCTTCAATGAAGAGCTTGCTTAATATTGTGAAACTAACGAAAAATCATATAGTTTTATCGAAATTAGCTTCATTGAGCATGTCAATTTTGGTGAAATCTGGCTACAACTTTGATGGGGAGGACCTGAGTCACACTATTTTAAAAAACACTGACCTTTCATCGGGATTGTTTCAGTATATGGACTTTTCTTATAGTAATCTGGATAATTGTGACTTTTCTCGCGCTTTTATCTCGAATTGTAATTTTTTTCAAGCTTCATTGAAAAATTCGCAATTCGGTGTAAAGACTGTCACAGGCCATCTGCACACAATAACCTGCTTAGCCCTCTCAGAAGACACAAACCTTCTCGTCTCCGGAGGTTACGACAGACTGCTAAAGCTCTGGGAGCTTCCTTCATTTAAACTACTAAAAACCCTTCAAACCTCTCACAACGGTGCAATATCAGCTTTATGCCTATCCTGCGACGGTGGTCTTCTAATCTCAGCAGAGCAAGACATCCGTCTCTGGGACCTTAACGACGGTGAAACGAAGTACCTAAAAGGCCACAGCAAGAAAGTGACAGGTCTAACAATGAGCCGAGGAAATGGTTTTTTCGCATCTTGCGGGTTAGACGGCCTTGCAAAGATCTGGAATACTCAAGACGGTAAAGTAAAAAAAGTCATCGACCTGACATTTCCAGTCCTTTCGATGATGATGGCCCCTGATGGAAAAATTTGTGCTGCAGGGCTTAAGACTGGAGAAGTTGTTTTATTTGATAACAAGTGCAAAGAGATTAACAGGGAAAATTACTTAAATGCTGTTCGGTGTGTTTTTTTTGATCTTAAATTTGTAGTCGCGGGGTTGGACTCTGGAGTGGTTTCTTTGAGGGATAAGAAAAATTGCTTTATTAGGGATTATGTTGGACATAGTGATGTTGTCACTTGTGTTAAAATTGTGGATAAGTCGATTTTTTCAGCTGGCGGAGAAAATGACTGCTCTATTAGAAAATGGGATATTTTTGTTGGGACTTGTTTAGATGTGATTGTTGGACATACTTCGGGAATTAATAGCTTTGTTGTATGTGGAACTCTTTGTATATCTGCTGGAAAGGATAAGATTATAAGGGTTAATGAAATTAGAAGGCAGGAATTACCTGCTGACTGGGTAGAATGCTTGCTTATCATGGATGACCATTCAGTTGCCATAGGTTCATCACGTTCAGGTGTAAGGATCTGGCAACAAGTCGATTCACCTGAAAACAAAGGAAAAATCGGTCGAGCCCTGCTCGCCAAGACTCATCCGATTCCTAGTCGAGTCATGAGCTTGGCAAGTCTGGAGATGACTTTAGCTGCTGGCTGCTGGGATATGAACATCTACATTTTTCAAGATGTTCTTTGTAATACTCTTGTTGGACATTGTGATGCGGTTCTTTCTTTGCAGTTTCAAGATGATTGCTTGTTTTCTGGAGGCGCTGATGGCACTATTAAGATATGGCTTTGGGAAGAAAGTTTATGTATTAATACTTTGAATATTGAAGCTGGGTATGTGCATAGGATTGTAGGAAACTCAAGATTTGCTGTGGCTGCTACGGGTTGTTCATTGACACGACTAGTAGTCTGGGACCTTTCACTAGACTCCACAATCTTCTTCGCAGTTCAAAGAGGAAGAGTAAAAGCAATAGTCCTAAGCGAAGACTACTTCATAACCGGAGGTTCAGAAACCCCAGCAGTAGAAGTCTGGAATCTAACAGGTACCCTTCTCCAAAAGTTCACGAGACACTCCAAGCCAATAACCGACCTATTACTTCTAAACGACGAAGTCCTATCATCTTCAGAGGACAAATGGATTTACCTATGGGCATGGAAGACAGACACAATCCTATTCAAATCCTTTGGTTTCACAGCAAGTGTTTTTCATTTAACTCCAAAAGAAAAAATCCTAGCCTGCGAAAACAAAGGAAATTCAATCCAACTTTACGATTTTAAAGGAAATTCAACCCAACTCTACGATTTTCAAGACTCTTTAAACCAAGTGACTCTTCTTTTCAGAACACTTTCGCAGTTCGAATGTAGAAACTCATCCTTTCGCAGAAGTCTTTCACTTGACATCTCAACTCTTGAAGATCTCGAGAACTACATCAATTATATCAAATAAACCTTATTAAATTAGTTTTCCAGCGAAAAATAAAAAGAACTTTCAAGCTCGTTTAAAAAACTCGCCTCGATCGTGTATTTCCCCAGAACTGAAGCCACTTCTCTAGCAACGAGAGGAGCTTTGTAGTGGCTTAGAGTAGCTTCTAAAGACTCGCCAATAACCTTTCCTTGGCTTAAAAAGAGAAGCGCAAGGCAGGACTGAATAATTCCTTGCCAACCTTTCGTAATAAACTGATCCCAAATCAACCCTAAAGCCGAATTTTCCCCATTTTCATCATTTTCAACAAAGTAACAAGTAAAGACCGACGCGATCCAAGGCGCGATGATGTAGTCCAGGCTGATGTCAACATCTTTGAAATGTTGGTAAAGGTAAGGATGCCGTAGTTTTAACACTTTCTGCACTTGGAAGATTCCCAGTCGAAGGCGGATAAGTCCTGGCTTCCAGATCTCGACGAGATAATAAGGCGGAAAAGCTGTTGAGTATAAAATTTCAAATGATTTTTGAGGGTCTTTTACTACTGAAAATAAGTAATTCGCGATTTTTCCTAACTCGTCGAAACAAGTCGTGATGTTAAAACTTTCACAAAGGTCCATGCAAATCTGTTGAATCGCCTTTGGATGTGTGCAAAGTTTTGATAGAAGGCCTGGGTAGTTCCTAAAGGACTCTAATGATGTACGGATCACTGGAACTGAAAATAAAGGTTTTGTGAACTCAGTGAAAAAACGGTTCCAGCTGAATGAACGAGGAATTAATGAGTGACTTGCAAGGACCTTCCAGTTTTTCTGGTCTTTTAGGAAAATGTTGAAGAAGGAAAGGAATCTTTTGTTTACTCTGCATATTTCGAATAGCTCTTCGAAGTGCAAGTAACGAAAAATCAACACCCAGATGATTACTGAGAACTTTTCAATTTTAAGACCTGGAGAAAGGGTCTTGAAGTGGTCTTTGAAACATTGGAGAGATTCTTTTAACAAATCAACTTCTTCTGATTTTCTTGAAAGAATTCTCATCAGCTGGTTTTGATTTTTATTCAGTAAAACTTTCTCACTTTCCAAGTTTTCGACTTGAAATCGTATTTCTTCAATTTTCTCTTGAAACAGCAAAAGTTCCACCTGCGTGATGATCTCCTCAACAGTTTTTTTTAAAATAAAATCCTCGAAATCTTGAGTTTTCTGTTCAAGAAATCTGAGTTTTTTCGCTTGTTTTTCACGATTTTCATTTAAAGTAGAGATTTTCGCTGAAGTTTCTTGGTTCCTGATGATAAAATCACAGAAAAATTTCAATTTTTCTTCACTTTCATACCCAGTGAGAACTTTCAACAGACAAGTAAGGCCACTGGTCCATCGATATCTGTGGTCTTTTGTGCAAAAGGCTAAAAGATACTGTTTTCCCTTTGCTTTCAGCTTCACAGGGTACACGTTGTCCTCTTCTTTCTGCACCTGGATGATAAAGGACTGGCTAATTTCTTTGATTTCTCGAGTTGGTATAATTTTTGGTTTGTTTTTAATGAAAATCTTTAGGTTTTCGTAGTCTTCACCAAAAACCACTGAAGCAGGGACTTTTTTACCTGAAGATGAGAAAAGAATGACAGGGACTTCGTGTCTCAAGAAAGAAAGACAGTGAAAGTCAGGGTTTTTCAAGTCGTTCGCGAAAAGATGCTCTTCAAGACTTAAGTCAGTCACAGTCCTATTAGTAAGAGTCAGTTCATGTGCAGTGTTTTCCATTTAACTAAAGTATTGAAAGTTTAAACTCAGGTTCTGTGACGTTTTTATTGATTGCAGTCACCTGAGACGGTAGCCAGGCGATATCCTTCTGCTTATTTTTTTCTATTTCTTCACAAAGTCCAGTCATCGCTTCAGCCTTCGCATTACTTTTCAGCGAAAGTCGAATATTTTCATCATCACCTTCAAACATCGCCAGATAATTATCAAGTGAAGGCAGGTCCATAGTGACTTGATTTTCATTATCAGAGTCACTTTCACTAAGTGTATCAGCCAAATGACTTCCTTTCATTTTTTCCGGAACTTTCGGGTTCTGAAAAGTTCCTCTGGGCCTCCATTTACTTGCCAAGCTATACCCACAAGGAAAAAAGAACCCAGGGTGTTCTTCATACTGATTTCTTAGAACCTCAGCAGGTGTTAAAAGGTTTTCAGCAGAAGTTTCAGTCACAGCAGTTAAAGTCAGAAAACATCTTAAACTTGGATGAGGCCTGACAAGACTCACTGGGTCCACCGCTGCTGGCTTTGAAGAGTTACCCGGTTGTGAAAAGACTGGATCGTCTCTGAAGTCTCCCTTGTCCTGACAAACGGCGTACTCTTCTTCAGCACCAGGGCGGTACTCACGGTCTTTTTCTACTGGCATGTAGTGACTCACAGGCACACTGGGCATATCCGGGTAACCTGACAGTAAAAAATCCTGGTTCTCTATAAAGGCCATTGAAAAATAACTGTCAAAGTTACTAAGTGGCTGAATCTCTAAATTTTTTTTAAACTCGTCTAAAGTATCTGAAAATTGCTCTGAAAATGTACTTTGTAACAGGTTTGATGAGAAATCGAAACTGAAAGATATGAAATCTTGCTTGCCTACTCCGATTAGATCTGCTTGTTTCCAGTCTAAAGCTACCAGGTTCTTCACGTCTGCTCGGGACTTGACGGAGTACTTTGAAAATAAAGATTTTATCTTTGAGAGGCGCTTTCCTGCCCTTTGACGTGTGATTATTGTACTTGCTGCTCGGACGAAACGGTTTAATGGAAGTTGGCGCAAGGAAAACTCGTCGTTTTGATAAGCGTTCCAACTTGGTGGGACTTCTGGAGCGAATTCAAGTGCGACGATGCTTTTATCTGCGTCGATTTCTACTGAGTTTCTGTTTAAATCAGAATTTCTCATGTCTTTTAACCTGTTTTTTTCCTTTTCTTCTCGATTTTTAAAGACATTTTCAATGAAATCTTCAGAAGGATGCGGGTTTCCAAGACTCACGTAAATTTTAAACTCTTTTTCTCTGTCGTATTCTTCTAGTTTTCGATACTCAGTGTTGAACTGCTGTTCATAGATAACCCTATCAATAGTTTTCGGCGCCAGAAGATTTTGGGTGTTTTTTGTGACAGTTTTAGTAAATTTCGAGAGTTCTGGAAGTCTTTTACTTGCAAATTTTTCCTTAGAAGACGTTAACAGATTTTTCGTAGGGTCTTGTGGTGCAGGAGATGAATGAACAGCTGAGGCAATAATGCGAGATTTGATAGGTTTATAGTCAAACTCACTAAGAATAAACAAAAACTCACAAGCAGCAGTACTTGCAGACCTAGGGTTAAAAGTGATTTCCAATTTTTGACTTCCACGTCCAGGGACTTCGCCAGTGACAGGTCCAATCAAGATATCAGGATGACTCTCCAAGATTTTCAATTCATACTCAAAAGTAACAGGAACAGTTGAAACCAGTTCAATCGACCTGCAGAGCTGTTGACCCACTTCAGTCCTCCCCAAGTCAATCAGTCCAGGCAAGTACCTCTGGCTCGAGTTCATCACTGGATAAGCGTGGATCGGCACGTTGATATTCCCTGCTGGTGTTAAAATCCTTAAACAATCATAGTAATACCGCCATTCCGGAGGCGTGAAGGAAATTATCAAAACTTCTGACATTCCAGGGGCCATCTGGCCCTTTTTGTTATAATGCGCTTTGAAGTAAGGAGTCGAAGTAGGAAGAATTGCAAGTCTTTGAGGACTGTTAGAGACGTTCTTTAAACTCACTTTTAAGTTTTGAGTCATTTTCACTTCGAAGCCCGCAAAGGTCACCACTTGAGGTTTGGCTTCGAAAATTGAGTTTAGTCCTAAAGAGTCGCATTTGACTGTTTAAGTTTTACCTGAGTCTAACTTGTTGACTAGCTTTGTTGTCTCTAGTTCGATGAGTTGGTCTGGAATGACTAGGGTTTCCATATTCGACAGTTATTAATTAGATAAATTTCTGATTATCGAGTTCAAGTTGTTCTTGAAAAATGAATTGTTTCCACATGATAGGGCTCGTGATGCAAGGATTTCTATTAGGCCTTGGGTTTTAAACATTGAGGATAGGACCTCGTTGGATGAAAGCTTTTGGAGAAAGACTGTCAGGCTTTCTTCTGTGTCGCTTATCGAATTTAACTTTTGACCTTCCATTATGGCTTTTTTGCAGGCTTCTGCGATTTTGAATACTAGAAGATCGTTGCTGCATTGAATGGATACTTGGGGTAAGTGATCTACTGTTAGGCTTAGAAGAACTTCACATGCTACACTGCTGGTCTCGTCTGGAGAGTCCAGGAGACAAACTAGGACTTGGATGAACCTGTCCAGGTCTTCAGGAAAGTCTTGAGAAAGATGATCCTTAATATAAAACAGTGCTTTAAGCAATTTTTTCTGAGAAACTGTCAAAAGAACCAATAAAAATGCACTTGTCAATGCAGTCTTTCGAGTAGACTTATTACTAAGCCACTTGACAAGATAAAAAGAAGCAGTTCTATGCACCGAAAGATTACAAAAAAGTGGAAAAATCGGTTTTCGTGAATGTTTTTTCTGTAGCGAGGCCATTTTTTGCTTCCAAACGGCAGTACAAGGTTCAAACTGTAGATTGTTGGGATTAAACTGACTATCATTCCTAGGAACATCTTCACTCCAAGCATAAACCAACAGATTCCACAAGAACTGAAGAATTTCTTGCTGATCATCCTTATTCTTATGCTTGTGTACAAACGGAAGAGCCTCAACAAGCGGCGGTACAAGTTTATTAAAAGCTGGAAAAAAGACTTCTCCAACTGACAGCTCCTCTTCTAAAACACTGACTCGATGCGAAACCGACTTAGGACTGCCAGGCGCGTGAATGACTGGCAAGGTAAGTTTACAGCACTTCACAATAACAGCTAAAAGCCCTACAAACATGCCCGGGTCATGAACAATGACAGGTTTTTTCTCAGGTTCTTCTTTAATCACCTCGATTTTTTCAGGTTCTTGTTTTTTACTTGAATTGTTTAAACTTTGCTCGAGCATTGAACTTCGCGCCTTGAGTCTGGCGATTTCTTCAGAAAGTTTTGAAATTGTTGACTTGTCTGCTTTGCTTTCGAGTTCGAGAATGGAAAGTTTGGTCTTTAGGACTTCGTTTGACTTTTCTAGACTAGATATTCGCGCTTTTAACTTGGAAGAGTTCTCGGTTACAGAACTTTTTACTGAAAGGTCTGAACGTGTTAGGGTCTGCTGCTTGGTCCTTGCAAGCTTTAGCATGTCGTTTACGTTGCGCTCGAGACCTTGCAGGCGCTTTAATTGGGTATTGATGTCTTTCATTATCTTTTCTTTTGCTAGGGCTGCCATTTTTTCTAGCTTGTCTTTGAACTCTGTCATTGCTTTGTTTTCCATCTTTAGGAGACGAGTCTCGCGAGTTGACATCAGCGACTCTCGCCTGTCCAGTTCAGACTTACGTGACTCAAGTATAGCCTGAGCTTCTGTAAGTTCTCTAATAATCTGTTCATGAATCTCCGCTTTCGACTCTTTAAAAGACTCATCAATTTCTCTCGATATATTTTCAATAAGCTCCTCCAGGTCCTGATCACGAGTAGAAATTTCCAAAGCATTGATAGAAATATACTTATTTTTCTTATCAACACAAAGCAGTCCCGCAAGTTTTTCACGTATTTCAAAAGAGTTAAGAAGACTAGGGTACTCAAATTCCAGAAATCCAAGAAATTCTGAAGTCGGAATTTTTGAAGACCTTGGAAAGTACTGTTTAAGAAATGACTGAACAGAAGGGTTTGAAATAATTTCTCCCCAATGCAATTCTGAAGTATTTCTAACATCTTTCATATCAGTCAAGATCTTTTCATGCTTCTGTTGCAAGACTCTACTTGGCGGTCTTAAAGAAGCTTCGAAGGGTTGGGTGAGGTCAGAAGGTTTGAGCGATTTTGCCTCTGAGAAGTTGAAAGGATTGATGCCTTTATCAAATTTACTGCTTAGTTCTTTATATCTCGCTTCGATTTCGTCTGGGTCGTCCCAAGTGATGTGCTTTTGCCAGCGACTTTCTTCCATAATTATCTAAATATCGAGTTTGCATTCTTTTCTTATTATCACCTGGATGGTTCGCTTGTCCTCGTTGCCGAACTTGTTGTTTTCTAGCTTTAGAACCTCGATGTTCTGCATTCTGCCTAAAAAACCTTTAAAAAAACGGAAACTGGACTCGTCGAAGTTGTTGTTTCGAAGTTTTAATGTTTTTAAATGGACTAGCTTGTAAAGAACCATTGATAAGTAACGAGCTCCTTCTGAACCGAAGTTGTTTTGGTCTAGGTCGATCTCTTGAAGGGACTTGTGGTTTTCTAGCATTAGTTGTAAGTGACGGGCTCCTGTTGCGCCTAAGGAGTTCTTGGCTAGGCTTAATATTGTTAGGTGGCTGAAGGTGTCTAGAACTGGGGTTAGGACTTCGATACCGTGACCGCGCAAGTCATTATCTGACAAATCAAGTTTTTCCACCAGTTTAAAAGGCATGAGTGACTCAGCCAAGAGCTCACAACTCTCATTGGGTATTTTATTACTGGAAAGTTTCAAATCACGTACCTGTGTGAAAAACGACGTAATTTTTTTTAAATGAGGAATACTATTTGCATCTATTTTCGACCTGTTGAGATTAATTTTTCGTACCGTGTAATGTTTTTCATTAAAAATCTTCTGATAAAGTTTCTGTAACTTGACAGGAATAACCGACGAGTGACTTTCAAAATAAGCTTTCAAATCATCAATCAACGGATTCGTAGTCCAGTTAATTTTGAACTCTAAAATCTTATCCTGCGAGATTTCAACTTGCTTTAAACTTCCTTCCAAATTGATAATCGAGGCTCCAGCTTCATTTTTTTTAACTTTTTCAATAACCGAGTGCCCAACAGGAATTTTTCCAACGACATCAATTTCCTCAATAGTTTTTTCAAGCATTTCTTCTTTTTCCCTACAGCTTTCAACGATCTTTCCAGTGATTTTTTTCGATTCTTCAATGATAGTCTTTATCATGTTTTTCTGTTGATTATGAACACAACTTTGAGTTTCAAGTCGAAATCTCTGAAGTTTTATCAGTTCTCTTTCAAGGAATTCTTTAAGTATCAGTTTTCTGTTGACTTCTAATTCAAGAGCAGTAGGTTCTTTAACCCCTTCCTTTGGTTTTTCAGTGTCAGACCCTGCGAACGAAACCGATTTTTTCACTTCTTTTTTTTCTTCCAGATGAGCAGCTTCATGTTTTCCTTTCTTTTTCGAGTGCACTGCGAAGTCTTTATCACAGTAGTTCTTTTTGTTACATTTACACTTGACAGTAGCAGCCGAGTGGCAAGTCGCGCATTTGTGCATAGTTAAGTAAAAATTATTTATATTTACTTTGCTGAAAACTTCGTTTCGAAAGTATTCGTAACAGGCGTTAAAATATTCAAACTCGGTGAAAAGGCTCTGGAAGTGATCAGCTCGATGTTGCTTTTAACTCTTTTCGACTTTAACGGCGATTCGATCTGTTCAGGTTCCAGGTCCAGGCCGAGAAACCTTTTAAAAACAGCAGCTTCTCGAATGAAACTGACTTGAGCAAGTTGAATCAAATAATTTTCAAATAACTTTCTTCGATCTTCCATCGTTCTTAACTTTTCCTGCACGGCAAGCAACTCAGGCATGTCGAAATTGGGAAAGGTCTGAGAAAGACTTGAGTGAAGGTAACAAAACATTTTGTATTTCCGAGCAACTGTCAAGGCTTTCCCGTTGTGAGTCACTGAAACTTGATACTCGGTGAATGGCTTCGAGTCTGTTTCTTTTATTGAAGCTTTTTGAATTGAGACTATTAAAGGACTTGAGTCTTTTTGATTTCCTTCACAGTTGGAGAAGTGAGAGTTGAAACTAGAGATTGATTGAAATTTTGTGCATTTGCGGCATTGAAGAGCTGAACAATTTTTTATCATTTTTGTGGATTTTTTCGCTTTTGATAGTTTTTGCTCGAGTTTTTTGCAGTTTTCTTCGGATTTCTCAAGAGCGAATGAAAGGTGACGAGTGGTTTCATAGGCTTTGTCGATGTGTTGAGGAGTTTCAGAGGATTTTGAGTTTAAAGCTAGCATTAGAGCTTCTTGGATGGCTTTATTGTCCTCGATGTGGGCTTTTAAACTGTCGATTTGGCTTTTAAGTAAAGTTTTTTCAGCTGGCCAGTCCTGCCGGTCTTCTCGTCTTTCGGTGCTGTCGACGCTGAAATGTTTTACTTTTCTTTCTTGTTTCTTAGAAAGTTCTTCAACCCTTTCCTTCAAGTCCCTGATTTCATTGTTTTTGAACTCAAGCTCTTGCTTCATCAGAAGGTTCTCCCGTTGCAGGTCAGCTACTAACTTCGAGTTGTTATTTTCACTTTCCCTGCTTTTTTCACTGATTTTTTCAAGTCTTTTTTTAAGTTCGTTTATTTTTTCGCATGATTTCTGTTTTAAGTCTTTTACTTTTTCCTCGAAAACTTCCTCGTTTTTCTTCTTTTGTCGAGAAAGTTCCTCGTTTTTCGCGATTAAAATCGCGTTGTTTCCTTTAAAAGTAGTTAAATCTTTCTCGACTTCGTCATTTCGTGCCTTTAGGTAGTCTTTTTCAGCTTCGAACTCTTCTCGTTTACGTGCGAGTTGATCTTGTTGCATTTCCAGCTGCGCAGTTAATTTACGAAGACTGTTCTGCATTAAAGTCTCGTTGTTTTTCGCGATTCGCTCAGTGACAGCCGTTTGAATCATGAGAAACTCTTTGAAAACTCGTTCTCTTGCCTTAGGAGGAAGACAAGATTCTAATTTTTTCAAGAACTCATCAGCAGAAATCTTAAATTCATGAAAATTCGTAATTTTTCCTTCCCTAAGAAATTCTTGCAATTCACTATTCCATTCTTGCAGAGCTTTTAAGGCCTTTTCTTCATGATTTCTAAGATTTTTAGCCTGAAATAACACCTTCCTTTCCTTAAGTTTACCCTGAAGAGCTTCTAAATGACTCTGAAGGTTATCCCCAAGTGCCTTACTCTTGAAATTTTCAACAGCCAATTCAAAAATCTCTTTAAATTTCGCTTTAAAAGTCTTTTCATCAAGAGGTAACTGAAGCCCTTTAGCGACTTTCTCAGCAAGTGCAACAGATTCATCAGCGAACTTTGCACATTCCGCATTACAAACCGAACTCCAAGCGCCTTCAATATTAGGAACAGCTCCAGAGTTAATAGCAGCAAGATAAGTTTCAGCAAGTTGAGCAAGCATCTCTCCATTAAGACAGGTTTTATTAAGTGTTTTGACTTTGACCTTTCTAAAAATATGTCTTCTTAACTTTCCTGCAAGTTCTAAGAACTCAGGACGGAAGACATTGTCTTCTGCGTCATCAAGTCTTTGTAAAGCTTTTTCACTTTCAGTTGGACGGATTAGTGCGAAACAGTCCCGGTCCTTGAAAAAACTCGTTAAAAGTCTTCGAATTCGATTTTTTGCTTCGACTGAGTCGCTGACTCCTTTACTCGGCGCCAAAGAGTTCTCGAGGTAGTCTCTTGTTGAAATAGAAGAGCCTTGGTTGTCAACAAGTCTCAGAGCGAAGTCTCTTAAGACCCAGAGGAAGGAAGGGAAGTACTCAGAGATGTCTTCTAAGGAAGTAGACCCGGACTTTGCCTGGATTTGTTTGGAAAGGTTGACAATAAGGGAAAGGTTTGAAAGGGCATTCTCGTCAATGCTTCCTACGCTGTTGTAAATGAAGTAAGAACTTAAAAGCAAGGCTAAAAGGAAGATTCGGGTGTCGTGGTTCGCGTCTTCGTCGAACGCGCCTAGTCCTTCTGAGTCAATTACGAGCACTGTCACTTTTTCACCGTCTTGAAGGATTTCTACACCTTCTGACCAGATCCACAGACCTTTTGTGCATGGGTTGATTGTTGGACCTACCCCGAAACCTTTTTTTCCTTTGTAGTCTAAAATTATTCGATTCAGCAGAAATGACTTGCCTGTTCTGTACTTGCCTACAACGGCAATCACTGCTATCTTGCCTGTGATAGTCTTTAAAAATTGTATGGATTCTTCTGTTATCATGAAAGAACCTTTTTCAAACACGACCAAGGGAATTGCTTTAGATTCCATTTAAATATTCCCGGAATTTTTTTGAATGATAGAAATAATTAAGTGGTTTTTAGAGGAAATTATTTAAGAAAAGTAGAGGTTTTGATAAGAGGATTTTTTAGGTTTTTTATTATAGCTCACCTGTTATGAGACTGGAAAGTCCTCCGGTTATTGAGAAGAAGAAATCGCTGAGGAAAGTTAGGATCAGGCTTAATCCGAAGCGCTTGAATACCAGCCAGGCGCAGGTGGCGAGGTAAAAGTAAAAACAAGCGTAGAAAATCAGGTCTTGGTACTCCAAACGGGTTTTTAGTTCTCGTAGGAATGAACGTGACTTGATTACTTGGCTCCCGAAGTTTGAGTAGGCTGTGTCTATTTTTCGGATAGTTTTACTTGTTGAGTCTGGTTAGAGCATACCGAGAGAAACGGATATTGTCTTCATACTTGTGAACTCTTCGTGGAGGATCTTGTGAGTTTCCATCAGTTTACTGATACCTGCCTTGTTGATGTCTGATTTGTCCATTATATTATAAACAGGATTATTGAAAGGATCATTAAAGATTTAAAATTTGTTTTTGTATTGTAGAATGACCTGAAAATCGTTATTTTAATTATCTGATACTATTAAAAACTTCTCAACATCAAGATAAACTTTGACTCAATATTTCGATTCTCCTAATCCCATTATTAATCCATTTTATTACAATAACAAGACAATCACGCTTTTTTCTCAAAAGAAGTTAAAAAACTGACTTTTAAGATTCTAATTAAACACTTTCATTAATACTTTGACTGCGACTTCTTACCAGCAAAGCAGTTTCAATAATGCTAAACTTTCTCGGTCTATTGGTAGTTCTGACAAGGTTTTCATAGTCTTTCTGCAAGTTTTCAAGCTTGTTTTTCAGTTTTTCTATTTCTTTAGACTGCAAAAAGCAATGTTTTTTAAGTACAGAGATGAGGTAATTATCTTCTTCCTTCTCCAAGATGAGTTCTCTGATTGCATTAGAACTCTCAAGAACGCTTGGAGATAATGAAATAGGAGGTGGAATGTCACTCGCATCCATCGGCCGCATCTCTGGACTTGAGTCGAAGGGTCGCTTTGATTTCTCTAGAAAAGATGCATGGGAATATGCTCTTTCCTTTGGTCTTGGAATCTCCATTAGTAAATAATTTCGGGATTTGAAGGATTTTTGATTAAGTGAGAAGAGTTTTAAGAAGGATTTTATTATTTTAGAGATTAAGATGTTGGAGGTTGGGATTTGGTAGGATTTTTTTTTTTTTGAGATGGTGGAAGTGGAATGGAATGTGATAACTGGTTAAAGAAAGTAGATAATAGAAGGGAAGGTAGGAAATGATTATAAAATTTTAAGTTTATTGATAGTTAAGGGATAATTTATTTTGGTATAATTCATTATATTTGATATAGAGATTTTATATTAGTGTTCAAGAACATCAAACAACAGAGAAATTTCGTAAATAATTCAATAATTATAGAGGATGATCATAATCTTTTCAAAATCTCATCTAAATCTAACTCAGAAAGTTTTTATTATAAACAATTAATTTTCCATACTTAAAAATGCAATCTGATCTGAGACAATATACTCAAAGTAAGCAAAGGTATAAAAGAAGCCTAAATTGCCCCAAAAGAAAAAAAGATGCTCTTTAAAAGTAAGAAAACATGCAAACTTTATCACACTTATAACAAAAAGCAGGATTATCTAAAATTTTAAAAGATGTGTAATATAATGGAAGAAACGTCAATATTTTTATTTTCCTGGTAACAATTGTAATTGTCCAAGGTTTAAAATCTTATATGAGATTAAAACCATTATACATGCTTATAAGTAACCAAAAATTTACTATATTTAATTATCTTTTGAAAAACAAAATGCTATGAGATGGATTATGCAAAGGGCTACAAAGTTCTACCAGATGACTTGAATTTGTTCAAACTCTGGCTACTTGCTACCGAGTTAGATAGACAGAGATCTGGGCAGTTCAATTAGATATGTACTGGTTTTACACGTCATTATTCCTTTCTTGCCTTTTGGTGTCTAACTTTAAACTTCATTACAGAGGTTTTCAGTCTTAATAACACGCTTATTATCGGCTCTTCTATTGTCGCTCTTTGTTGTCTTGCTTATTTGATAGGTAACAATTTTACATCATCGCTGTTTATATTTGCATCGTTGCTGCTGGCTTGAGTGTGCTTAAGCTCGTCATTGTGAATATATTGGTGTTATGTGAATGACTTGAAATTTATTATTATGGGGTTTTGAGTCCTTCTTATTCTTTTCTAGTCTTTGTATTGTATTGTCTCTGGATTCACTTTGAATAGCTTTGCCTGAAAATGGGAAAAGACAATCATGGATTATGTGGATGATCATTTCTTTGATTAGTTTTTTGTCTTTTTTGCTTCTTGTGGATTTGAGAAAATTGATTGATGTCAGAAGAGATAATGAAGAATAATCTTTATTTTTTAGTCCTGATGAATGATTTAGTAATTTAGACATCAAGATTTTTTTGATTGAAAGTTATTCTTATGGCCACTTTAAATAACTTTCGGAATAAATAATCATTACTTAGATTATTCGTATTTTCTTTAGATATTTCAGAACTATAACGTTTCATAGATTATTTATACAAGTATTCACTTTTTCAATAAAATAAAAACTAACAAATCAATATTTCATTACAATAAAAACTAGGTTTTAAAATATTTATTCTGTATTAAAAAAATAGTTCCTACTTTCAAAGATATGAGTCACTCTTATAATTTGTATGAATATTTATTCCTTGACACTTAATTTCTTTCTTTATATTAAATGGCTATTGATCCCAAATATAATTTCAGACTACTGAGCCTGCTACAAAATTTTCACTTTCTCAGAATTTTAAGAACCATCAACTAATTGAAACATAAGCAATCATCCTACAAACTAATAAAACTAACTATCTGGCTTAATATTCTAATTGCAACGATGTTCCAAAGACACGGTGTATTGTTCTCAGTCCAACTTCCAAGTCTTCAGTGAACTCCAAGACATTTTTCTCCCTCATCAAAATCCTGACTTTAAACTGAATTCTTTCCTCTTCACTCTGAGGAATATCTTTCAAACGGAAAGAAACTTCCGTGTACGGGTTCAAATCGCAGTTTTCACATCCTTCTGCAAACCTAAAAACACTTTTAACCCCAAGTGGAACCTCACCAGACGGTACCCTAGCAGTGGCTTCAATCAGAAAAGAACCTCCAAAATCAGCGAATTTAATAGCACTAATAAGAAGAGATTTCTTAGACCCTTCCGATTTATGAACCTTTGCTCTTCCAAGACTTCTAAACAACGAGCTTCGATTAGCTCTTGTATCTTGTCCTAGAATTTTTAAATCAAAAGGAGGATAAGTATATCCGAAATTCTCAATATTTGCAAATTCTTCAATAGTAAAATACTTTCCAGTTGAAGAGTTTACAAAAGGAACAAGTTGCAAATGGTTCCTTGAAAAGTTGATACTTTTTGTTTGGTTGTTGATTACCTGCCAGTGCCAGTACATGTAGTCGATGAAGCAGTGATGAAACCAGAAGATAGGATCAAAAGCAGAAGAAGGGACCTGGCCCATCCACCCTCCGATATAACCATGAACAGCACCGTGAGGGCTGTCGAGGCCTGACCTACCAGCGAAGCTTTCAAAGCTCGTTAATTTAAAAACAGCCTTCATGTCACTAACAAAATTACCTGAAAGGTAATCAACAAGTTCATCTGATTTTCTGTAAGTATTCTTGGTATCAATTAGATCCATTTTCCATAGAGTGTCGATTTCTTCTGGGGATTCAAAGTAAAATAGAGGGTTTTCTATAAGTTCATTATTAACCTTTTTGAATTTCGGATTGGAGAATAATGAAGGGTATCCTGACTTCCGGCTGCTCTCGCTTAACTCGTTCCAATATGGCAGCATCACTGTCGGGTCATGGGATTTCAAAGCTTTTTCGAAGAGGTAAATGTAGGCGCGGTGCCAACCTGGAAATTCTGGCGAGCCGTGAGGACAGAAAGGCTTATTACGGTACCTAAATGGAACATCTGATCTTTGGGCTCTGAATACTTTTGATGATGAAAAACCGTGGTAAGAGGCTAGGTAGAAGTAAGAAAGGTCTGCTAAGTCTGATGGAGTTTTTTGGATTCTAGTGAAAGCGTTTATTAAACGCTCTAGACGGGTTATTTGCCGAGATTCGACTACCTCTTTTTTGAGTTCTTCTTCGTGCTCTGCGATCAGGGTCTCTATATCAGGACGTTCGATGGCCATTATTATATGGTGATTAGTGGGTTCTAGAATGCCAATGAAATGGCTGACTTACTTTTAGTTATGTTTTGATTATTTTGGATAGTTTGGATGATGAATAGCTGTGGATTGAGGATAGGTTGAAGTAAAAAGTGCTTCCTAAGTCTGATAGAATTTATCGGACTTTACGGAAACCGGTTAATAAAGGCTCTTGACGGGTTTTTTGTAGGGTTTCGATTGTATTTTCGAGTTCTTTGGGGTACTTTGTGATCAGAGCCTATATATCAGGACGGTCAGTGGCCATTATTATTCGATGGAATGCTGATGAAATGGCTGACTTACTTTAGTAATGCTTTGGTTAATTTGGATAGTTTATTTAGGCGACTGGTTATTAGTTCTTTGATTTTTGGATAGTCATCTAATAGCAAGGACTTTCATTAGGATTTATATAATTTAAGCTTATCTAATTATTTTTAAACAAGATGATTAAATGGGAATATGGAAGAACTAAAGTCTTATACCTTCATTATTAAGGTCAATAATTTTTGTTGTTCGTGGGCTGAATCAGTATGGCTGTTAAGAAGTGATGTTACTTTAATAGATTCTACCTTGAATAAATAAATTTGGATGGAAAAAGAAAATCCTTTGCAACCTATGGTCAACTCCATGCCTTTAAATGTACTTAAATTTGTTCCTAAGGTTTAGTTTGCAAATTTACTATCAATCTATGAATTTAGAGTTTTTTATTAAAATCAAGATGATTTAATGAATTTTTATTTGTTTATAGTATCCATTTCTGGCATAAGCTATTGAATATATAAAGACCCAAAAATTCAATTACTTTTCACTTGAACTATCTTCTTCAATAAAATAACTTCAGACCAGAACCCATAATTCGATGAATAACTCTTGATTCAGGTTCCATATTTTCACTAAACACTTCTTCCACTACTCACCATAAAAGTAGCCTTAAACCTAATCCTTAACTCTTCACTCTAAAGGAACATCCTTAAGCCAAAAAGAGACCTTGACATCACAATTCACACATTCTTAGCTAAACCTAAAGACACTCTTAGTCCCACTAGGAATATTTTCAAAGCAACACCCGAATTGACTTCATCTCGAAAAGACCCTCCAAAGTCAGCGAACCTGATGCCACTGATGAAAGAATTTTTTAGACCTTCAGTTTTTTCCACTTTCGACCTTCCCGTGTTATTGAAAAAATTAGATAGACTATTTTTTGAGTCTTGTCCCAAGGCTTGTAAATCGATTGGCGCATAAGTAAATCAGAACTGATCTAGTCCTGAGATGTATTTGATGGTTTAATATGAAGTTGATGATGGCTTTTGGAAGGGAACTAGCTGAAGATGAATTCTTGAGTATTTGATTAAAGATGTTTGATTGTTCAACTTTTGACACTAACAAAAGAGTTTTCGATAAACAGTGATGAAACTAGAATATTGGGTCGAAGGCTTAAAGCTTCATTGATCCCATCCAGCCTGTGATGTATCAGTTGATATAGTTATGGGGGTTTTAAAATGAGAGGGGACTTGTATTGCTGTTATATGAGAAGAGTTCATAGGTTGTTTGTTTAAAAGTACTTTTTACGTCACTCAAATACTTTAATATTATACTACATAAAAATATCATTTAAACTAATGCCCAGAAATTTCTTCAGAGCAGAAACTAATAGAACTGGGGCAAAAACTATCACTTTCTTTATACCCTTCAAAATAATTATGACTTTCATGGAACTTCACTCTATAATTCAAATCAATTTCTCTCTTATCAACAACAATTCCATACTCCTTAAGTAAATTTTCATAATACTGAACCAATGACTTCTTTTCAAGCATCATAAGAACCTCTTCATAATTAAAGCAAGGGTCCAAGCAAACAACTTCAATCAAGTAAAAGAAAATTCCATCAAAATCATCATTTTCTTTGCTCTTCGAACTGCAACAAGCGCAGATAAGAATAGCATTCTCTTGGAATAAATTAAGTTGTCCAAAATCAGCTTTTAATTCCTCAAAAAGATATTTAACCATTGGCAGATTTCCACTTCTAACAGCGATCAAAGCACAGTTTTCCCCAGTTTCTTCATTAATTTCTTTAAAATCCAAACTAAAGTGAGGATATTTCATGTTAAAGGCAACTAAATGACTGAAAACTGGAAGATTTCCTTTAAAACAAGCGACTTGAATAGGTGTGAACGATGTTTTGTTGTGTTTGACTTTCTCATTACCTTCAGTTTGATCAGCTTCGAAGGTCGTTTCAGGAACGAAGGATTCTTTCATGATGTGCTGATAGTAAAAAGGAAGGTAAAACTTCAAAAGACTGAAATAATTTTTATCACATAAGATGCTTAAAGGGTTTAAATTTAACTCATCAAAAATCTTTTGCATGTCTGAAAAGGAAGCTTTGCATTCTTTTATCAGAATTTTAACACATTTCAAGGAACCTGAAAGGAAAGCATAGGTTACAATACTAATGCTTTGAGACCTTATTGTGATTAATTTCAATTTAACCAATTCTGTCAATGATTGTTTTCGGATTTTCGATAGATTTGAAAGGTTTTGCTTTAATTTTGTGGCCGATTCTGCTTTGATTGATTGAATTAGCTCTTGTAATACCAACTGCTCGTTTGAATGACTATTACTGCATGCATGGCAACCCATTATTATCACTAACACCCTGCAATACCCATAAAATTACCTAATTCCAAATCTCCAATTAATCTTAATCCTTAAATCAATCAAATCTTAAACCACTTTCCTTCATTTTCAGCAAGAACTCCAGCTTGCCTCAAATGATTCAAATACAAATTCGTGTTTCCAAGGGCAGGAGTTACAAGTCTCTGATCAATTTCCCCATAAACCCTTTTCATGATCTCAATAGCAGTCATACGACAATCCAAAACTTGTAAAATCTGATTTTCCCTGTCTTTTCGATGCATTAAATCAGCTTGAATCTTCCCAGCAGGTACCTTCGGCTGTCCATGAGGTGTATAAAGCACTTCCGGTTGAAACCCTTTCAATTTTTCCATGCTTTTCAAGTACTCAGAGTAGTTACTAAGCAGAGTAGATCCAGTGCCAAGTACAATATCTCCAGTGAAAATCGCTTTTTCCTGTGGAAACCAGAAACTGATATGATCATCGCAATGTCCAGGAGTTTGAATGACTTGCAAGTAAAAATTTTCGAATTCGATGACGTCACCTTCTTGGATATGCTGGTATTCAGGACCGTCAGTACTTGTTTTGTATTTAAAGACAGGCACTGAACCGAACCTTCTCAAAACATCAGCGATGCCTCCTGTGTGGTCTCGGTGATGATGAGTGATCAACACACATTGAAGCTCTTCTGCTACTTGAGCCAAGTCCTCAATGTACCCTTCGATGCCTTCTCCAGTATCAATCAAAATCTTTTTCCTTCCTTCGCCTATCACATAGGTGTTCGTTCCATTCAAGGTGTACCTGAATGCATCTTACGGCGAAGGGTTTCTTCCAAGAACTGTTGTCACATATTGAGAAAGCTTCATATTCTATTCTAAATCATTAGGTAAAAAGTCAGCATCAGTGACAGTTGCTTGGAAAATCCGACAACTTGGTAAAAAATCGACTTCACACAACTTGGAGACTTGTAAAGCTGAGGAAAGTTGTAATAGTCGTAGTAAGATTTCAACATTTTAACGTAAAAGTAACTTTGGACACTGATGTCGAAACAAGCTAGTTCAAACCTTCTTTCTGTGTTACAAAGATTTAAGTATCCTAGACTGATAAATCTTTTCCACCATTTCCGGAACTCGACGGCGACTGAGTCGCCGTCATGAGGAAAGCAGTACAATTTCCCTTCTTCATTCATTCCACAGTCACATGAAGAGGTTTTAGTGTATTTGTTCTCGTTGTGGTATGTTTGGCCTATGCATTGGGAAGAATTGGAACATATCGGGTTAGTTGATATTGACTTGAAGGCAGGAATGCATGTACCTTGTTTGGACTTTGAGTCGTAGTGACAGGAAGACTCGGAACAAAATAAAGAAGACATGTCTCCGTTGTTGCAGTCGGAGACTGAGGAACCTGATGGGAGAGAGTAGTAGGCTGTGCACTTCTGGTTGTTGCAACCTAAGGATGGAATGCAATCGTAGTCGGATTCGCAGGGTGATCCTGAGTGTAATAAGGTTGTGCATTTACCTGATTTGCATCTTAGACCTGGGTTGCACTCTAAGTTACTTTCACAATTTTCATTCAAGATAAGCCCAAAGCAAATTGATCCTAAACAGTACCCAAATTCACATTCAGAATTATCCGAGCAAGGTTCTCCAGGATAAGATCTTCTTAAAGATTCTTGCGTAATTGAAGAGCAAGAAGAATTCACTTGCATATTAGAAGTATCACAGAAGGGTCTTACCAAAGGACAAGTCGACAAGACATAAGTTTTATTTGAAGTGAAAGGCTGTAAACAATACTCTTCATAACTCCTGCATTGATACTTCCAGCAGTTCTGAGCCTGAACTGCTTCAACTTTTCTCCTCAATGTGAAAGATCCAATCACAAATCCAAGAAGTACCAAAAAAACCTGCAAATTTTTCATGTTTATAAACCTCTACCTTTATAAATAACTCTTAAAACCCATTTTCCAGTTGTTTTTTTGTTCCACTTTTCCATAAAATCTCGAAATTCATCTGAGGAACTCGCGGTTCTTCTCTCGGAGGACTGAGCTCAAAGCCCTTCTTTTCTTCTACATACTCCGAGTACCTGAGCATATCATTCACAGTCATGATCGTGACTTTATTTTGCCTTGAAGATCTCATATCTTTATAAATATCTAGTTTTTCTCATTTTTAATTTTAAACAAATGTTGCATCAAATCTTTTTCCCTTTTTTGTAGAAACTCGATTCTCTTTTGCAACTGGTTGTTCATCATTTTAATCTGAATCACGTCTCCAGTTTCTGAGACCGGTCTTGAAAGATCAGATTTTCGAGAGTTTACTTTTTCTTGTTCTAACTTGTAAACCTGCCTTTTCAAGTCGTTATTTTCATTAAGTAACTGAATAATTCTTACATTCGAGATTTTCACAGAATCAGGATTTTCACTATTTTGAGAAAGACCAGCGAAGACATGTTCCAAGTTGTTAAGTTTTTCCAGCATCATCGAATATTCCAACTGTGCATTTTGAGTTTGTTTTTCTAGATGTTCCCTGCTAAGCCGTAGCTGAAGACTCTCAGCTTTAAGAAGTTCAATTTCACGAGTTTGAGCTTCGGCCACAGCTGTTGAACTGCTTTCATGAGGAGGGTTGGAAAGTGGAGGAAGTTTACTGTTGTTGCTTTTCGCTGATAGTGAACGGCTTTGGGACATATCAAGACCTGATATTTTTGAAAGTTGATTTTTTAAGTACTCGTTTTCGAGCTTGAGAAGTTGAATTTCTCTTTTTACGTTGAAGATGATTTGTTCTTTGTTGTCTACTTGGATTATTGGCTTGTTTTTTATGTTCATTGCACGTGTCGCGTAGTTTAAGGTGCTCATTGTTTCTTCTGAGTAGGCCGCTGCTGGGGAGATGTTTGCTATCATCAGGGCTTTTGAGGTACCTCCTAAGGAGTCCATCAGTAGTTTGGTCAGTTTTGAGTCTCTGTAAGGAATATGCGACTTGGACTTCTTTTTATCCCCTAAGGCGGAAATCACTGAGCCGAGGGTGAAGAGACTTTTGTTGATATTTCCTGTTTCTTTTATCATAACACCCTGGGATTTACTTTCTTTTAGTCTTTCACTGCCAGCCAGATCAACGAAAGTGACTTTTCCGTATTTTTTAAAAGAATGGCCGTCTTCTCCTTTTTCTTCACTAATCGCATGTATTAACAATAAGCTGTGTGATCTAGAAGAGTCTTTATTCAACTCATGACTACTTGTTTTCCTATTTCTGATACCTTCATGAAGGATCATTATCAAGTCATCTATATTAGTACAGTCAATAACCATCATATTCTCAACGTAAAAGCCAGTCTTCACATTCCACCTGCAGTGTAAAACTCCAGAAGAAGGATTAAGAAGGTCTTTAAGTTGTTCATTATAAATTTCAAGAAAAGCAGCTTTAACATAATATTGTTCAGGCCTTCTTGTCATATTTTGCCACAAGTAACTTATTGACCTGGGTATTATCCCGTCAGTTTCATTCGAGACATAGTCCTGTTTTCCTAAGTTTTCCTCAACCCCTGCCATCGTGTAAGTCTTTCCACTGCCAGTCTGCCCATAAGCAAAGACACATGCCGAATATCCTTCTAAAACTGAATCAAGCAAAACATGGACTCCAGAATCATTAAACATCTGACCTTGGGAGTGTTTTTCTCCCATTACTTGATGAAAGCGGTAGTTCTTACTGCCTGTCTTAAGTTCTATTTGCAAGTTCTGGGGATTTACAACGTTTACACAAGAAGACTCTCCAGATTCGATTTCTCTTTCGTTTAATGGTCGAGATCTGACACAAACACGAACACTTTCCCCGATTTCTAACTCGTTTTGAACGGATGCTTGAGACCTGGGAGTGTTTTTTCGATGCATATTTTAGGAATTAATAAGAATGTCTTTGAAATTCGTGGGAGACTTGATTGTTCGGCTTGACTCTTTTAGGAATATTGACTTGCATCGGAAGGGGTTTTATTATTACGAGTTGAGTTTGTTTCATGAGCAGGATGGTGAGACGGTCTATTCGTCGCCTTATAATTACTATGTGCATGGACCTGAACAGCCAAAGCACATCAACGGCTCACCTGGCATGATTCACGACCAGGTCTTCAAATCAAAAACCTTCTTCGTTCGTTACTGCGACGACGACGTAGACCTAGACGAGATAATAGTTTTTCGCTTTGAACTAAGAGCCGAGCTTTTAAATTACCCATCACTAATGGTGAAAGTTCGTCTAATGATGTGCGAGCCAAGCGACATTCTAGACTCAAGCACAGAGTTCAAAGAAGAGACATCAGGTCTCGTTCACATAAACTTCTACTCTCAAGGACTTCATCAATTCGTCCCAGTGACTTTTGACCGTCTTCACATGTGCGTCCTTAACTCGACGGTGCACGTGATTCCTCTCGATTTCAAATTCAGACCAGAAGGCTCCAGTTTTTTAAAAGACTCAAGACCTGAATTCAAACTCGTCGAACTACTCTCAAAATGCATGTTCCAAGGAAAAGTCCTCAACGAAGAGACTAAAAGATTCGCTGTTGATAGTTATTTGAAGTCTGCTTGGAATAGCGTTCATAAAATCAACTCGTTTTTACAGCAGTGGAAAGGAAATGTGCTTCCTGTTAAAGGGATTGAAGAAATTTCTGATGAATTACCGGAAGATATCGCCTCGGCGATTATGCAGCAGGTTCAGTATTATGCTGCGATTTTGAACTCGGCGGAATTGGAACTTATTCAAATACTTCAAAAGAATGGCTCGAAAATAGCGAGATCTTTGATGCATAGTTATAACTCTTTGGTCAGGGATCGATGGGGTGAATCGATTTTTAGCACTTTTACACAAAATAAACAGTTTATGACCACTTGTGAAGATGAGTTAGGACCTTCTCATCATCGGATTGCGAAGAAGATTAGGAAATCGGAGTATTATAAAACGGTTTCACCCTTGCCTGTGACGGTCACCTCGATTTTTCCTAGGCCTAAGGTGCATCCGATTATTTTTGTTGATGTTTCTTCGAAGTTGGAAGGGAGGAAAAGTGATTTTGAAGTGACCTGGTTGAACTACTTGCCACACAACACAGACTATCATCTAATCGTCTTCGTTCATGGTTTCCAGGCGAATTCTTTAGACCTTCGATGCATAAGCAACCAAGTATCCCTAATAAAGTCGAATACAATGCTTTTATGCTCAACTCGTAACGAACTTAAAACAGACGGGGACATAGAAAAAATGGGAAAAAGACTAGCAAGAGAAGTTTTCGAATACTTAGACGACTGGGAAAATTCCGTCGTGCCCAGCAAGATATCTTTCATCGGTCATTCCTTAGGAGGCCTAATAATCCGTGCGGCATTGCCACTATTAGAAAGAATTTCCGATAAATTGAATTTTTACATGACTTTTTCCACTCCTCACCTGGGGTACATCTACAACTCCTCAGCATTGGTCGATGCCGGGATGTGGTTTATAAAGAAATTCAAGAAAAGCCTCGCAATGAAACAACTGACAATGACAGACTCTTCCAATCTAAAAGAAACTTTAATTTACCGTCTAAGTCAAAGAAGAGGTTTAGAATGGTTCAAACATTTAGCATTTGTTTCTTCTTATCAAGACGAATACGCTCCTTTCGAAAGTGCAAGAGTTCAAGTAGGACTCTCAGCAGAAACAAGTAAAAAAGGCGGAATAATGAAAGAAATGGCAGAAAACCTTTTAAGTCAAGTGACAGCTGATGAGATCTTTCGAATCGACGTGGACTACAAGATAGAAAAAGCAGTTTTCGATAAGCTGATCGGCCGAGCAGCGCACATCGAAATGCTGGAAAACGAGAGCATGATCCGAATGATCCTTTATTGTTGCGCTCGGTTCTTTGAGTGAAAAATTATTTTAACCATTAGAGTTCATTCTTTGGTTCTTCGCAATGAAAATTCGCTTTGAACGTCGATTTTGACTTAGACTTGTTGAAGGTAGTCGGTCGTTTTCAGGGGAAATCGAGTTTCTAGCGAAACTCGCGGATTTACTGTGAGATGAAAATTTGTTGTCGTTCATTTTCATTGTGAGACTTGTGACTAGTTTTTCAGAAGCTTTGAGAATCTCGCCTCGAATTTTGTTCTTTTTTTCAGCTGAGTCTAAATTTCTGATCATTGTTTTTAAACTTTCTTGCTGAAGAATAGAGACCTGGCTTAAGTCGTTCAATAGAGAATCGAAGTATTTTTTCATCATGATTTCTTTCACCTCGAAATTTTCGATTAAAGGGAAAAAGTCGAATTTGCTGACTTTTTCGTCGAGTTTTGAAGAAATTAAGTTGACCTTGTTGAAAAGGATTGAAAAGTCTTTTGACATGTTTTTATGAGAAATTTTTGAGCAAGAGTCACTTTTCGCCTTTAAGTGAATTGTGGTTTGGTCTTTTTTGAATGACTCTAAATCACTGACTCGCTGGTCTAGGTCTTCAACGAGTTTATCTACTTCTTTGGCGGTAAAGTAAGAATTCAGTTGTTTAGTCCAGAACCGAATGTCTTCTTTTGAACTTTTTTCAAGTAAAATCTCGTCCATCCTCGCGATCACCCCTTCGAAGTCCTTCACTTGTCGCTGAGCCGCTTGAATCGCTTTTAAATTTTCCTCGATTTTCGGTTCGAGGTCAGCTTTTACCACAAAAATATCTTCAAAAGACGGTTTTGAACTGATTTTTTCGTTAAACTCGCTGATTTCTTTTGACCAGGGCTTTGAAGCTAAAAAAGTCGAAACTTCTAAAATTTTCCTGGAAAAATTTTCAGTGTCGCTTGAACTTTTTTTTTTAACTACCTCGATTCGATGCTCGAGACCTAAGGATTTCTCTTCGAGGTCTTTAAGCTTTTCTTGCATTCCTAAAAAACGCTTGTCGAGTAGGTTTAAAACTTCTTCTTTTGACTTTGAAACTTGTGTTAAAATAAATTGAGTTGTTCCGATGTTGGAAAGTAAGAACTTGAATAGGTTTTTAGGGAATAAGGAATTCGGGATTTTTGAGATTATTTCGAAGAATTCTTGAAGTTCTGGACGGTTTTTGTCTTTTATGTTCATTTTGGAGGCGAACTCGTCGGAAAGATGGTAGATTAGGTCATCGTCGAGATCCATTTATGAAAGGTGATAAGGAATTTCTTGGATGGTTTATTGGATTTAAGGTGATAGTTTGGAAATAAAGTATTTTAGGGAAAATTTGAATTTATGAAGAGCATCTTTTAAGAAATGGTTTTAATTTTGAAGGTTTTGAGTAGAAAAATAAGAAATTGAAGGATTTTGGATTGTTTTCCTGTTAAAACAAGAAAATTTCAATAAGGATCATATTTATAAATATTAATCATCAAATGCCACTCAAATATAAATGGTACATATTTCTCAATTGTCTAATATTCTTAATACCTAACTCCCTAAACATTTATTTTGGGAAAAATTCTTGGTTAGTTTAAATTTCTACCACTATATTTTTCTAGAAGATATGAGAGTAGCTCAGCAGACTTATTTGAAAAACAGAGGGCATTGGACCCAGGAAGAACACGAAAAATTCTTGCAGGCTCTTGAACTGTATGGCCGGGACTGGAAGAAGATTGTTCAGCATGTCGGATCTCGAACCAGCAATCAAGTTCGTTCACATGCTCAGAAATATTTTTTAAAGCTGGAAAAACGTCAAAATCTTTCAAGTGAAAATCAAAGCAGCCTTTCAAATCGTTTTGAAATGTTTATGAAAGCAATGAGCTGCAACCTGTTTTTCAGATCTTTTTTAGATATGCAAATGACAACAGGCCTACGAAATTCTAATCAGAGGACAGAAAAAGTGATTATAATAAGAGATGAAGTCGCACAAGAAGTAAATGACGAGATTAAGAGTTAAACTAGTTAAATCTATGAATGAATCAGTAAAAAAACTTTAAATCCTCAGCTTTCTCAAGATATTCGAAGATATTGCTTTCTTTAAGCCATTAATTATTCTAAAGTCTAGTTATTAAAGAACAAGACTGTCACCGCAAGGTCTTGATCAGGAAAAGACCTTTCTTGAAGTCGAGACTCTGCAATCTTTACCATGTTTTCACAGCACTTGTCTGTTCTTTTGTTTGACCATCCTTCTATAGTCAGCTCAACTGCTTCTTGAGGAGAAAGCAGTTCCCAAAATGCTGAGTTGGCCATAATAATAAATTTGTCTTCTGGCTTTAGCCTGAACTTTTTTACTTCTGCCTTGCTTGTTATACCGATGGGCTTTCCACCAATATCTCCAATAGCCCTAGTCATTAAAAATTTCGGTTTTTTCGACCCTCCAAGGTCGAATTTTTCAACTAATCCTCTCTCCGTTAAAACTTCCTGAATTTTCCCTCCAAATTCCTGAATTCTTTCTCTTTCATGAATATTTTTCAAGTTATGGGTTCGATTCAATATTTTCGAAGTCCATTTTTCCCTATATTTGGCAAGAACAGCCTGACAAGACCCAACATTAGAGACAAAGCAAGTATCCCCAAAGACCAAAATGCAAAGAAGAGAGCATCCAGTGAACGAAAGGTTAAATTCCGAGTTTTTAACAGCACAAAGTAAAAATTCATCAAAATTAGCAAAAGACGAAAGAATCAATTCAAGGTCAACATGAATATGTTGCTCGAACAAAGAAAGAAGAGAAATTTTTAAGTAGTTGATGAGTTTTGTACTATCTGGTCCATGTGAGTCGCAAAGGCAGAACAAATATTCTCCTTTGATGTTATGGAAGTTCGCCTTGATGAGGACTGATGTGTTGTGTCCTTGTGAGACCGCATTGTGAATCTTGTACCCTGCTCGGCTCACACAGTTGGGAATCGTGTAAAGTGGCTTCAGGATTATTTTTTTTGGAGTTTCTTGAAAAGGCTCTTGTTCTAGGTGATGGGCTTGTGAACCTCGAGGTGAAAGTGAAAAAGAATTTACTGGACTTGATGGAATACTTAAAGTTGATAGTAATGATTGAAGACGAGACTTGTATTCAGTTTTTGGAAGAGTTTTTAATGATACCAGCTGCTGATGGAAATTTGATTTTGCGAGACTGGACTCGGAATTGCTTGAGTTTATTATGTTTATCATTCCGGCTGAATCTCGTTGTGTTCTTATTTTTGGGGAATTGCTTTGGTTTGCATTTGAGAATTTTTCGCTGTCGGTTCTTGGGTTTCTCATGCTTTTGAAGCGAGATTGGTTCATTTTATTGGATACTGGGTAAAACGATCGAATTAAGGATTATATCAGGAAAGTCTTCGGTTTTTGTGATTAGGAATATTTTAATTTGAATTTTTCTTGGGAGGTGTTTGAAGGAGATTTCGGTTACTGTTGAATTTGAAAAGATTTAATTTTTATTTTTTTATAAGTTTGAGTTTTAAATTGACTTAATAGTTACCTGAAAGTTATTTAATTACTAATCAAATACTTTATACTTAAAACACAAGTTAGATCATAATATTAACTTTTACTAGGAAAATGAAAATTATCCTTAAGAAAACAAATCTCTTCAATATCTCCACATCTCCAAAAATAACAATAAAACTTTTCCTCTATTCCCAAGTTAATAAATGGAAGCGGAAAAAGTGATTTACTCTTACATCCGATCAAGAGGTTTAAAAAACACCGACATGGCTTTAAAACTCGAGTTGAAAAGTTCATTCAAATACGAGCTAAGCCCTTCACTTTTCCTAGAGCACTGTGAAGAGTCCTTCACAACAATAATCCAAGGACTTTCCGACCCATCAATAGCTGATTCATTTTACAGTTCTTTCGAAAAGTATTTAATTTGGGCGAGTTCTTCTTTAGAGCTATACAAACAAGACCTTCTGAAGTTTTCAAGTCCTTTATTCATTTACATGTACTTGAAGCTGATCGAAAAGGGTTGCGTGAACTTGGCCTATTCATTTTTTTCATCATTTAGTCAGATCTTGTCAAGTTACGACCATTCGCTTCTTTCAAGTGTGAGAACTCCAAACGATCTCCATTCAGAACAAGTGAAAAAAACTTATTTTCTGAAAGTCGACAACACCCAGGTGAGATATTTGATCAGCATTAGAAGAAGTGCCTTGTTGCTCTTCATGGGGTTCATTGAAGAGCAGAAACTTTCATGTATTTTGATGATTCTTAATCAGTTCATTGATATTACTTTAACACAGGAGTCAAATAAAGATGTGCCTGTTGTTTTGCATGATAGTGAAAATTATAGAAACAAGACGTTTTTGCCTTTGACTGTCATGCAGGAAGAGGATAAAAGAAGAGAAATTAAAGTTCCTTTGCCTTATGTGAGCTCGGCTTACTTGAGTGATAAGACAGGTGAGCAAGAAAATATGATCAGTCTTTTTAATAAGAAGCCGTTCATTGTTTGTCACAAGATTTCGTCGTCGTCGACATTTTCATGCAGTACTATTGATATTAGTGAAGATGGAGGATTGATTTGTGCAGGGTTTGAAGATTCTTTATTGAGACTTTGGAATCTTCAGGCAGGAACTAATGGGTATAACTGTCTTATTGGACATAACGGGGCAGTTATCAGTGTTTCTATATCACCTGAGAAGCTTTACATTGCTTCTAGCGCAGATGACAATGAGATCAGACTCTGGTCGTTGTTGAGTTTTTCATGTGTTTCTGTTTATTCCTTTCACCTCGCTCCAATCTGGGTGGTCAAGTACAGTCCTACCGGCCATTACTTCTCAAGTGCAGCAGCTGACGGTAGTGTTTGTCTCTGGTCAATTGAATACACGAATCCTTTAAAACTATTTGTAGGCCACGTTTTAGATGTTCTTTCTGTCAGCTTTCATCCCAGAGGCACATATTTAGCCAGTGGCAGCAAAGATAAGACTCTTCGTGTTTGGGACACTTCCACTGGAGACTGTGTCAGAATCTTTTGTTTGCATTCAGCACCTGTTTCCGCTGTTTGTTTTTCTAGAAATGGAAGGAATTTATACTCAGCTGATGAAGAAGGAGCTGTTTTCGCTGTTGATGTCAATGAAAAAGAAATCATTTGGAAGAAAAATGCGCAGGATGCTGTTGCTGCTATTGTAGTCAGTCAGGATAACTTTGTTATTGCTTGTGTTATGGAAAATTCTGCTGTGCTTTTGATTGACTCTGCTGGAGAAACTATCAAGGTTTGTAGGGTGAAGAAACTTAATCTGTTTACTGGAGTTTTTACTGTTAGGAACTTGTTATCTGTCGCTGGAAGCTTTTATTGATAAGTAGAAATCTTTTTTAGGAATTGTGGTGATTAGTTAAAGATTAAGATATTTTTTTTTGAATTTAAGTTTCGATGGTTTTGATAAGTAAGTAAAAAATATTATTAACTAGTATAAAAAATAGATGCATAATAAAATAAATAGTAAAGATTTGGTGGTTTCTTTATTGAATTAATAATTTCCATTTAACTTCATGGATTTATATTCTGTTTTACGAAAAATAGTAAAAGACTTATGATTGAAAGACATTCAATAGATTTATTAAGTTTTTCCTAATGCCGTATGCTTATTCACTCCATATCTGAGTCTTTTCATAAAAAACTATCAATTTGAATTTATTTGATTGAAAGGTTATCTTTATCCTTAATCATAAGTTTTATTTTCCTCAGTAGTTCAGTTACATAGACTCAAAGAAAAAATTTCATGAGAAGAGCTTTTACAAGCAAAGGTTGTAAAATGAGTTATGATAATTCCCAAATCAAAAAACTTTTACTAATCATTTTTACTACATTTTCCTGTAATTGAACTCAAAATTTGACTCTTAAGAAAAAATTCAGTAAAATTCCAAATTATAATTGTTCGAACTCGATTTGGGATTGGAAGTAATGTCTACAATCAAAATGTTATTTTGAAATAAAATCAGATCATTAGTAAAGATTTTACTAATAAACCTCTCTATGCACTTGACTGAATAGTTAAAACCTTCTTCTGGAATCAAGAATTTTTTCTTTTTTGTGATAGAATATCCGAAATCTTAGAATCTTCTCATCACAGTCGATGCCAGGATGTTACAACCTGGTTCAATATATCGAATTCACTAATAATATCGGTTGAATAAAAGGCTCCTTAAGATATATAAAAGAAGTTAAATGTACTAATCAACTTTAGAATCATGCCGTCATATAATCTAAAAAAGCAATAAACTATCTATCTAATCTATTTAAATCTCAACTCTCCATCAAAATATCTAGAATTAGCAACGACACAAATAGCATTGATTAATAAATTCCCAGTAACCAAAGCAGCTCCTAGAATACCTGACAATCCAGTAGTTGTCGTTACAGCAGTATTTGATATTCCTCCCAACATAAGTGTCCTACCAATATTCGCAATCCCAATTCCTGAAGCTACGACACCGCCAACAGAAATTCCCTGACCAGCATTTAATGTAAAAGATTTAAAATCATTAGGTTTTGAGCCTCCTTGATTATAAAGAACATTTGAACTTTTATTATATATCAAAATATCACCGGTTATTTGATGTTGATATAAAATTTCCTTATTATTGCAATAGAAATAATCAAAAACACTGAAAAATTTTAGAAGTTTTTCAGGAGAAATGTTTTGATTTAGAATTTGTGTTAGAGACTTTATCAAATTTTTGTTTTTCACTGAAATTTCTTCTGGTTCGAGGGTCAAATATGAGCAGCAAAACTCTTTAAAGGGTGCTAGAATTTCTAATGGGAATGTTTGACCTGCTCTTGCAAAATCAATACAATCACTTATAAGTTTCAAGTACCTTTCTATTAAAATTGAAACTATTGTAAGAAGATCACTTTCTTCTGATGGATTTTGAGAAAATGATCTTAAGTAGTGATTGTCCATAACCAATTGAAAAATCGTAGGAAGTTTCATCAAAATAAATTCTAAATTTCTTCTCTTCTCATCATCATTCAGATCAGGTTTTTTACATATTTTCAAATAATCTTCAAAATTTTCGCAACCCTTAACACTAATAAACTTTTCCGAAATATTGTTTTTCGTTCTCATGCATTCATTAATAAATAATTTAAATCTTATATCAACAACATAAATTTTCACTGGAAACCTTGAATCAAATTCAAGTTGTTGAGAACAATCATTAATGTAAACAATCAAATCTAAGAACTTGTTATTATGTGAAAGCTTTTCAGTAAGAAATCCATTAACACAAATACTTTCCAAACGGAAAAAATTCCAATTAAAGTTAAAATTATCTGCACAAGGATTAGGAAAAGTCAATTTTTGTGATGGAAAATATTTGAACAAAACTAAAGCCTTTGAATTATAAATTTTTTTTATGGATGATGAGAATTTACATGTTGAATTTTCTTTTATTTCAATTGAGATGATGGATTTGTCTGTAGGTGGTAAAATAATGATTATCGGAGAGTCAAATAAAAGATCTTCGTCTTCCAGAACTATATTTGAGTCTATGCATAAAATTTCATTTGATTTCAACCAGTTTTTTATATTTTCTTCTTTTGAAGTAAATTTGATTGATTCGATTGCATAATTTTCTCTTAATAAATTAAGTTTTATATAAACTCTTGAGTAAAGTGTTTCCAAAAAGCGATCAACTCTTAAAGGTTGCTTCATATTTAAAGTCTTTTCAAATTTCTGTTTAAATTCCGTTTGAAATGTGAATCTTGAGTCTTTTAAACAAGGTTCTTGAAATGAGTGAAGTGAAAGCTTCTTGGATTTAATCGATTCGATGATGAAATTTTCAGTATTTTCAAAAAAATCAGAAAAACACTCATTTAACTCAGCGAATTTATATTCATCTGTCTTGCTGATGACAACTTGAATACCTGACAAATCATCTTCATTCAAAGAAAAAGTTTCAATTATTTCATCAGTGATATTTTTTAATAGAATGCCATCTCCAACCTCGAAATAAGAATATTCAATCAAAATGATGATCCTGATAAAAGATGAGGTTTCTAGTTGGTTAATTAGCTCAAGTAAGGTCCTCAGGTTTCCTTTTTCTCCTTCGGTGTCGCCGAAACCTGGAAAATCACAGAATTTTCCTATTTTTGTTGCGAATTTTGTTTGGGATTCGCAATGGTTACCGATTTCTTGACCTGAAGAACAGCCTTCAGCAGTGATTTCAAATTTGAACAAAGACTGGGTAATGGTAAGTCTTGAACTTGATAAGACATGGCAAAATGTTGTTTTACCTGATTTGGTTGGGCCGATGACGATATTAAGACAATTACTTTGATCCATTATTAGATATAGGGTATAATATGAAGCGATAATCACTTGATTTTATTTAAGGTATGAAAATTAGATGAGGAGAGAAAAGTTCGAATATTTCATTACTTATAGATTAAAAAAATTATTAATCACTAACTTATACTTTTTTGGCTTTGATGAAGATCTTAATATAATAAAGATATAAAAAGTTAATAAACATTCATCATCAATAAACCAAAGGATAATTGAGTTTTTTAACTAAAACTTAAATGATAATGAATCTATTTTTTATTAGACGAAAATTTAAAGTATAATGAATCAATTTTTCTTATTTGGTACTAAGTATTAGTTGAACATGAGAAATGAATACGGGAAACCATAAAATCAAAAATTTTAAAGTCTCAAAGTTTCTGATAAAGTTTCGATGATCGCCTTATTTAATGGAATATCTTAATACTAGTGAGCAACCTCATACAAAGTAGTATCTAATGAAATATCTGATTTTTTTTTATATTTTTCAATCTCAACGGGTATCGATTGAGTTTAAAAAAGTTTTGAGTACTTTTTGATATCCTTTACTTTGAAAAATTACTTTTCTAAAGAATTTGCTATTTATTTCTTTTATCTGATCTATATTTATCTTTTTATGCACATGAATTTTCAAAATATTAATTAAACTAATCTATTACTTATGATCTAATATCCCCAGTCTTTGAAGATGCATTCTGGGTACTTGTCCTTCCATTGTCTTGCATACTGCCCATTATTATAGTCCCAATCATAATTGCCATGTATCTCGAGTTTCTTTGTACTCATATTCAAAATGAACACTACTATGTAATGCTACAGTCTCTGTTACTCATACCTAGCTAGAAAGTACAACCTTCTGATTAGTTCTACATTCAAAATTACTTGTACCTTCGTAGTGATTACTACCTGCTGATTATCTCTACGATCTTGATTACTCATACCTCACTATAATGTACCTTCTGCTTAGTTCTACTCTCTTTTTTACTAGTACCTGGGTTAGTATTACTGTTTTCTGCTTAGCTCTACTTTCTTTTTACTCTTACCTGGGGTTAGTATTACTGGCTTCTATATTCGTTACAGCCTGCTGGTTATTTGATACCTACTAGTTAGTAACTACTAACTTGAATAATTGATACCTCAATGTATGATACGTTCTGTTGTCCAAATACCTGACTGTTTAGCACCTCTCTTGTTATTACCCACTTCGTTTAAAATACCATCTCTGATCATCTTTTACCTGAATTATCACTTACAATCTGCTGAACCATACCTAAATAATCTTCACAATAAAAAACATATAGACCATCGTTTGACATTTTTATTTCCTTACAGTAAGATCTTGTCAAGTTTAATTCAGTCCATGCCTTGAACTGATTAAATTTTTCATCTAGGGTCATAGCTTCAAACTCTGAACAAAAAGTACCTAAATTTTTTCTTTCTGCTTGCAATTTTTTAATCCTTTCTTCCTCTTCTTTTTGCTTTCTTTCATTTTCATCTTTTTGCTTTCTTTCATTTTCATCTTTTTGCTTTCTTTCATTTTCTTCCTTTATCCTTAGATCTTCTTCCTCCTGTTTCCGCCTAATTTCCTCCTCATTTTCTCTTTGAATTCTAAGATCTTCATCCTTTTTGAACTGTTTATAACCTTCAATCTCTCTCCTAACATTACTCTTAAATTCTTGATCAAATCGATTAATCTGTCCCTGATACTCCTGAGTAAGTCCTTGAACCTGATCTCTAATCCTATCACAAAACAAGTTAAAACTTTCATTCAATCCATCAATCCTCGCTCCACACAAAACCCTTAATTCCTCTCCTCTCTTAAAAGCATTTTCCCCAATACTTTTCGCAGTAGTTTCCACAACCTGATTGATTTCAACGATTCTCTGATCAACAATAACAGAAATCTGATTAAACTGAAAATCAATTAAATTTTGAGTATTTTCAATGAAATCCTTCATTTTTCTATCCTGAGCTCGATTTGATTCCTGCTGAGCCACAAGTCCATGAGCAGTGCTGTTATACTTGCTATTGACTTCTTCAATTGCATTATTCTGAATCTCAGTCATCTGTTCAAGAACCAAGACCCTATCCTGCAAAAGGTCAGTCCTGTCATTCAAGCAAAACCTTTTCTCTCGTTCCTGAGTCTCCAAGTCTTGCACCCTAAGAACATTTAGAAAGTTCTGCTCAATTTGAACCGTCGAGTTTTCCACCTTGGCAAGTCGCGTGTGAATCTCTTCTCGACTTTCCCTGTCCTGCTGAGACTGGCTTCTGACCTCTTCCAACAAATCGTTGCTTTTCTTCAAGTGGCCCATGATGTTCTTGATGTCTTCACTGAAAAGAGAGAAGTCGACTGAGGCACTGTCGTTTGAGAAGTGGTCGTCAATGAGTTTCTTGAAGTCTTCTGAACTTTTGAACTTTAGCTTCAGGTCGCCCAGGTCTTTGAAGGACTCTTGGGGAAGGGAGTCGGCTTGGGAAAGGTTTGAAGACATCTCGATCAGCTTGTCTTGACGCTCGGTCAGGTCGGATGTGATTTCGCAGAGCTTTTTGCAGATCTCTTCGAACATCTCTTTGCCTGTTAGCATCACTTTGCTCATTGTTGATGAAAGATTCTTCATTTCTTTTGCGAGAAGAGATGGAGTGTTTTCGAGAGTTAGAAGAGCCCGGATTGAGTGAACTCCTGGAATTCCAAGGTGCTTTTCGAGGTGGAACTCGCAGTATTTTAGATTGCGGTCGCAGGAACAGCTGTTTTTTGGACTGCCTGGGCAGTCACCGTAAGAACATCTTTCATCCATTTATTAGAATGATTGAAAAGGATGGATTTGGGTTGAGGTTTGGTTAAAATGTTTATTGGAAGGTTTTGTGAATCTTGGGTATTCTAAGTGTCTATGTTTTTTAGGATTAGAAATGGCAGATTTTATAAAATCTTGATGAAAAAGGATAGATTTTTTTAAAACTTATGAGATAATTATATCAGAAGTGATTTGAATTTACTTTCTTTCTGATTATTTAAGTGCATCACAGACATCACATAGATAATCAGATTCTGCTTTTCAAATAAAATAACTATGGAGGTAGTATCCTGACAAGCACAAGAACATTTCAAATTTATATCACAAACTTATTCAGTTCACGATCTTCATAGCTTCCAGAAATAAGCAAATTCACTTTCAAATTTTGCCATTAAGAATCGATACACTTCAAATACTAGAAACAAAATTCTTAACAAATCGTAAAATTAGATGATGGAAAAGATTTTACTTCACACTTTAATCAAGAGGTTGGTTTTTACAAAGGTAAAAACAGGTAAGTAAGCTTGGTATATTTTCAATGAATATAGAAAATATCAGAACTGAAACTTGTTAAAAGATGTTGAATTACAAATTTCTCATCCTGAAACAGGGTAAATTGCAGAATTGGTTATTGCCCTTAATATCCAAGGGTTCAAGTTTCGCTAATAGTTAAATTTTTGAAAATCCGATTAAAAATATTAAGAGTTAACTAGACTTATATAAATATATTATTTTATTGACTAAGGTTTAATGAAAGAGCCTAATTTTTGAATATCTTAGTTGCTACTGATATAATGTAAATTTAGATTGAATAAAGCGCAGAAATTATTATTTTCAGTTCATATGAGTTCAATCAGTATCGTGGAAGTAACTCAAAATTTGTGATACATCATATGAAAACACTTTTCTTAAATACTAAATACATCAAAGTTTTGTAGAGTATCTTTTATTATTAAAATAAGCATTTTATTAGACCAAGATTCAGGGTTAATATATATTTTGTTTAGAGTTGAGGTAGAAATACCTTATCTTTCTATCCAGCGCATATCCTAACATCCTGCAATATTCGCGCGTCCAATCTCAAATCAATATTCGCCCATAATAATCAATCTTACCACTAAAACAATAATAGCAAGAAGCAGAGTTATAGTATTTCATAATCAGTTTATGCAAGGCTAACACTGGCCATTACGATTATCAAAAATTTGATCCTCAAGTTGCTCAAGCCAAACTCCTAAAGTCTCTGTGATAAAATGAGATGACCTTTAATCGTCTTTCGATATCAAAGACTTAGCCATGAGACAGTTGCAGAACAAAAGAATGAATGAAATGGGTTATGGTAAGCGCCGAAGTTTTCATTAAACATACAGTCGTCATTTAAATAATCTGCTTCCATAAAAAGTGTTAAGCTTGACTTGCGAAGTTTGGAGTGAACATTCAAAGGTATTTCAGAAAATACATCATAACGAAAGGTAACTCAATAATAATTGTATTTAGGTCAAGTGTTTTGCTTCTCTATTTTCAAATGATTTATAAATCTTTAAATAGGTATGTGACTCTTCGGACTTCCAGGAAAATTTTCTTATTAGGGCTAAGTATTGGTTTTTTAAGCTTTGAGATTGGATTGATTATTTTGAACTTAAACAAATTGAGATGTATGTGAAAAAAATTTTTTAGGTAAAATCATTTTTTGTGTTGTTTTTTTTATTTTATTTATGATTTTAAGCATTTTTTCAGTTCTTTATTTTTAGAAGTACTTTTTTCACACGGAAAAATATTTTCGCAAACATATGGACTCTTTTCTGCTTTTCACAAATAATGTAATTTATTGAGCGATTCTGTTATAAATTTTTTTTTTTTATTTATAAGCCCATTATATAAGAAGCGATTTAGACTTCATAGAATACACCTTGAATTTTTTGGTTAACAATTAGGGAACCATGTTTAAAACTGGTACGTTTTGCTTCTAATCAGCGAATATTTCTTAGATTAAAATAGTATTCAAATAGATTTAAAGAATCATTAAGGATTTATTGAGTGAAGAATGGGTTGGCTTGGGTTCATCATTTTTAATCTAAATATAACAATTTTAAAGCCTACTTAGCTGATAAGTTTGGATTGTACGTTGAAAGAAGGGATTATGAATTTAATGATAAAATAAAAAAAAATCAAATCTAAGTCAAGATTGAAACCTTTAATATCTCATCAGCATTAAAACTAGGATAATAGAATAAAAATATGATTTATAGATGATATTTTTGAGCAGTAGATTATTGAAAAAATGTGAGTAGTAGTTT